>QNQO01008417.1:0-68601 GCA_003290165.1 Berberis thunbergii
GGACGATGGCGATCATGAAGGGCAGTGCCGGCATAGTTTCTTATCAGGGAAAACTTCATCCGAACACACGGATACGCCTGTTTGCATCAGATTTGGTGAAGCTGAGTTCACAGGTCTGGCAGCAAGAGGTAGACGTAGAGTATGCTTCGAGGAAGCATATAAGCAGGCGTCGCAGCTGGCTGATGGATTACACTCCAAAACCCAAGGAGGATTTGTTGGAAGGGTGTATGGATAAGAGCTTGAAGTACCTTATGATGGGTATGTCTCATTTGATCCACACAACGGTTGCTGAAACAAAAGTTGAGGCGGCTCGTGAGAGAGTATACACCTTGGAGCTTTCTTCTCGCATATGCAGACGCTGTATTATGATTCGCTCCATGAAATTGAGCGGCTTAAGAAGCATGCCGAAGAGAAGTTGTTGGATCGATCAACCGTGGACGCTGAGGCTCAGAGGGCTCGTCTGGAATACCTTGAGCGTAATCTGACAGAGGCAGTGTCCGAAAGGGACGGACTTAGGCAAGAGTTGAGTCGTATCTGCCGAGAAGTCGAGGTTGCACAGGAAGCTATGGCTAATGCGAGTTCTGAACTATTATTTTTTGCCAAGAGAGTGTTTCGAAGGAAGCTAACTGAGCTGCTGAGAAGCAACAATTGGAATCCGATGTGGAGTTCTATGCTCGAGAAGCGAGAAAGGCCAAGGATCGGCTCGAATTGGGGTTGCATGAACTTAGTGTCATGAAGAGCAGTCTCTGGTCGGCGCGTTGACTGGCAAGTTGGAGCTACTGGAACATGAACTTGTTGATGCAAAAGTGCATAAGGAAATGCTTCTCCAGGAACAAGGCAAATGTGAGTTTTGCTAGGTTATACATGGACAGCCGGAGCTACGGGCGCTGATGTAGGAAGAGCATCTGGAGTGGGACCTCAGCCGTTATAAGAAGATGGCGTATGTGGACCTGTTTGTTACCTTGACATCATCGAGCGAGGAAGACAGTTTGAGTTCTGATGTTCGGGCTGCGACGTGTGTGGACGCAATTCCTGCTCTTTTTCCACTAGGCTTAACTCTTCAATTTATGTACCCTCTCCTGATAAGGAGTGAACTTTGTGTGCTTGTACTCTTTTTGTCATTGACCATTAATGAAAACAGTTTTATTTGTTTCGTACTTGTTGTCTCTATTGCATTTTTTTGTTTCGCCTTGTCGTCTTACTTTGGCATAGGCTGGTTAAATCAATAGGATGTTGACTGGTCTGTCTGCGGTAGAGATCTTGACCGCTTTGTGTTGTGAATGACTCGGGATCATCGTAGTGTAGTCGTGTTTGATAGTGTGCATGTTACGAACAATTTAGCTGAGGGTTGAGTCATCCGAGTTGTGCCCTGTCCCCAAGGTAAGCTGCTTGAGGGTTACCTTGCTTGCCTGACCGATCGGCTGTAGTTTGTTGCTGTGAGCGAGTTGTGATGGCCGAGCGTGCATGTCAGAGCGTTCGTGCCGAGTCGAGCATCGTAAGCTTGGGTTGGCATCACTGGCCATACGATCTTTGTATCGGCGCGAGTGACTTTTATTAACATTAGAATGTCAGTCCGTTTGAGCGATGAAGAAGCTGACTCAGCTAGATTCATGTTCGCCTCCACTTTTGAAGGGAAAGCGAAGGTCGTGTGGCGGGATTGCTTGAATCCCCACCTTCTAAATTATTTATGTCCGAGCATTGGACTATAGATTCGGGAGTAAAGGTTTGCGCGACCAGGCTGAAGAGCAGTGATCCCATGGCAAGCCGTCGGAATCAGTTCGGGACATACTAGGCTAGAGCGGACTGCAGATTGAGGGAGTAAAGGTTTGGCGACTAGGCTGAAAGCAGTGGTCCCGAGGCAAGCGTCAGAATCAGTTCAGGACTGACTAGGCTCCATTTTTCGAACCATCTACACCCTCCCCGTTCGGTGGGGGCTACGAATTCGAGAGGGGTTTGGGACCAGGCTGAAAAGCAGTGTCCCCGTGGCAAGCCATCAGAATTAGTTCAGGATTGACTAGACTCCCACCATCCAAATTATCTTGCACCTGAGTTCACTAAGCTACAAATTTGGGAGGGTTCGGCAGCCACGCTGAAAACCAGTGGTCCCATGGCAAATCGACGGAATCAGGTCGTGGGTTGATTGGGTTCCCACCTTCTAGACTATCTGCACCCTCGCAGCGCGGGCTACAAGTTCAGGTTGGTGATTTGGTAGCCATGCTAAAAAGCAGTGGTCTCGTGGTGAGCCATCGGAATTAGTTTGGGACTGACTAGGCTCCCACCTTCTAGACTATCTACACCCTCGCAGTGGGGCTTACAAGTCTAGGTTTTGATCATAAGCTTTCGTTGCTAGTCGTCACCAGCTGGGCTTACCGATTAGTTTCGGCGATCATTAACCTCGAAGAGGGCAATGATCCCCTGGGCGAGTCGTTGTCACCACGCGTGATAGCGCTAATTAGACTCCCACTTCCTAAACCATCGATGTCCATGCTAAGCGGACAAGTATCGGGTTGAATCAAAATCTGTTGCCACCAGCTAGGCTTTCTTGGTTAGGTTCGGCGATCACCGACCGCGAAGGGGGAAATGATCCCTGGCGAGTCATCGTCATCGGGCGTGATAGCATTGATTAGACTCCCACTTCCTAAACCGTCAATGCCCGCGTTAAGCGGACTAGGTATCGGGTTGAACCAAAAGCCGTTGTCATCAGCTTTGGTTGACTAAGCTTGCCTGGTTGAAAATAAGTTCTACTTGTTAGGGGGCATGTGAAACTAGTCCATCTACTTGATGCATGGGGTGGACGAAGTTACCTTAAATCAGCTAGTGATCTGTAAGTCACAATCCGTATGTCAGGGTTGACTAGGATTTCTTGTGCTCGCCCAAGCATGTGACATAATATTTTTGAGTAATAGGCCGAGCCCATGGGCTTGCAGAGGAAGAGCTGGGGCACGATGCGCTGTGTGTACGTCGTAAATCACGCGTAACATGTGTACAGTGTAGGCCGCATGTCAGTTGAGTATTGGTTACTCCCCTCAATTGATGGGGATGTGTGCAGCGCCATCAATATAAATGACGTGGTCTATGCAGTTTCCTTGGAGCATTTGTCTCCTCATTTTCCATACTGTATTCAATGCTCGACAGTTAATGCTGGAGTGCTCGCTTAGTGAACCATCGTGTCTATATAATGGTGTTTTCTAATCGTTGTAGGCACTATCTCTCGCAGCTTCTCTCCTGTAATGTTCTTGCTGAAGAGAACACTTTGATTTTCACAAGGCTTGAAGAAAATGCTTTGAGTTTTCCAAAGGCTGAAGGCGGGTCGTCGTCTATGGAGTCTCCAAATGTTCTGACATTTGCACTGGTCAGACACATAGATAGTTGTTGTTATGCGCGGTCACCTGCTATGGGTGAGCCGGTAGTGATCCGCTGAGGTCTCGTAATTTCTTCTCATGTAGCAAAGAAGTAGTATGAAATTTGGCCCAAGGGAGATACCTTGGTCTTACACCGTACCGCATTTTGTCTTCATGTGCTCGAATCCCGCTGGTAACCAGTGGCTGATCAAAGTGTTAGTCGGTGTGCGATGTTCCGAGTGTGGTATCTCTCAGTCACACCTGTCATCGCATATGGGGAAAAATGGTCTCTCTTGATAGCATTGTGAGACCTTATCTGTGTCCCTACTTGTGGCCATCCTTATTTGTCTTCTTCTAATTTATTTGAGGAAGTTAGAAGGGGGGTCAAATGTCTCTTGAGGAAATCAGCAGCCCATTGTGAGGTCTACAATATTGTAATACGAGCACTTTTCCTGAGTGATTTGACGGAGCAATCTGACTGTTCGGTCCCTTCATTTTGTCTTTATCTCGGGAAGGGGTCGAGCATATCTCGTTCGCTTACATTTGCTGTTACTTGCAGATTGCTCACACTAGAGGGTTTGCAAGTCTTCAGCGGACGTTGTCCTTAGCAGAATTGTCTAAGCGAGTCTTTTACTTCAGTTCACACTATATTCAGACGCTTATAGTGTTCAGTCTTTGTATCCGTCTCATGGTGTTCGTAATATGTAGCCTTTTGTATCTGCCTCAAGGTGCTTGTTGTTACATCTTTCCAATAATCAATAAATTTACTTTTCGTAATTTTTCTTTTATGTCTTAAATGATTGCAAAATCACATAAGTCTTTTAAAAACTAAAACTCAGTATTGACTATGGAAAGGGAAACAATAACTTAAAACAAACTAATTGTTGATGGAGATAAATTGATCATGGTCTGTCAAGGATCATTCAACGGATTGTCGAGGCATTACATAGGTTACTGAAGAGTAAACCTTGCAGAGGGACGAATTTTCACACCGACGGAATGTCAGGGGATGTGTTCCCGCTTGTCATGGCCTTTTCGACTAGTGGGGCGAAAAAACTTATTGCTCTTGTACCGCACAAAAAAGAATGTCTCTACCGTCTTTGGCCTTGCATTGGGTCAGGCTGCTCTGTATAATGTAGCTGAATCTGAGAGCACTCTATCTATTCAGTGCAGCATAGTGGCAACCTCGTGCGGTAGTTGGTCTCCACGTATTGTTCCTTCGGAGTGCTTAGCAGTATACTTAACACACTGGTAAAGAGTGGAGACCATTGCTTCCATCTGGGGAAGCCAAGGTCTTCCCAGGATGAGATTGTAGGATGACGGTGCATCTAAAACCATGAAGTCCATAAATAGAACTTTCCTAAGCTGCGACTCTTCTGCTACCGTAGCCAACCATATCTTTTTGATGGGGAAGAATTTCTCCCCGCTGAATTCGATCAGTAGGCATTCTGAAAATGTCAGGTTTTCCTCCTTCAGGTCCATGCTGCGAAAAGCGTTTTAGAATAGAACTTTGAGTGAGTTTCCTATGCCCACTAGAGCTCTCTTCACTTCCCACTTTTCAATGGAACAGAAATGACCAAGGCGTCGTTGTGCGACCCTTTGAATCCATCGAGGTCCCTGACTATGAAAGTCAAAGTGGGAATAGGGTTTTGAATTCTTGAATAGAAGACGCTATGTCCTCATCCGTGGGTTGTGTCTGCATATCCAATAGAATCTGCTGGCAGGACCTATACGATTGGTCTTCGTTCGGTCCGACTCCATGAAGGACGTAGATTATCCCTGGAGTCTCCTTCTCTATCTCTTTAATCGACTCCCACCTGTCCCTGGTCTGTTTTGACTACTTATCAGATTTCAGGAATTCTTTTAGCTTGCCTTTGCAGATCCAGTACTCAACTTCATACCTCAGACTCTTGCAGTCGTTGGTGCTGTGGTCACCCTCGTTGTGGTAAGCGCAGTATTTGCCCTTGTCGCACTTGGAGGGGTCTTCGCGTGTCTTTGGGGGGCCACTTCAGATCCTCCTAGCTTTTCATGGAGTTAAGTACGTCTGACAGGCTAGCATTTAGGGGTGTCACGGTTCTGGATCCAACGTAGTTGGATGATTTCTCCGGCCTGGGCTGACCGGGGTCCTACCTGTTGTCGTTGCGCTTCATTTTGCTCCATTTTCATCCTCGTGGTCTCTTTCCCTCATTCTTGTCCCTAAGAGAGGAAGGCTTCATGTCGCCTTCAGTTTCCCTTTTAGCGTTCTTTGACTCCTCTAGGGTGATGTGTTTCAGGCTCTAAGGTGAGGAACTCAAAAACTTTCCCCTCTTAGACCCGCAGTGAATGCCATCACGATTGTATCGTTGCTTACACCCGTCGATGAGGGTCAGCTCATTTTTAAAGTGCATGACATCTCTTGGAGCGTCTTGCCAGACCTCTGCCTTAGAAAGAGTATGTAGTGCGGGCCTTTCCTAAAACGCTGGCTTCCGACAAAACGTGTCAGGAATTCTTCGCTAGTGTTTTGAAGGAGTTGATTGACTTCGGTGAAAGGCTATGGAACCATGTCAACACAAAACTTTTTAGACTGGTGGGAAAGGTTCTGCACATGTCAGACTTGGATCCTTTTTTTAGGGCCATTACTTGCTGATAATGGAGCAAATGATCGAAAGGATCAGTGGTCCTGTCATAGAAGTCGAGCTTTGGGGGAGTGAACTTCCTTGGAAGGGCCTTGTTTATTATTTTGTCCATAAATTGTGGGACGGAGAGGCAATATAGTAGTCTGGATCATGCGCCCCTCTGCGGAGGGGGTTCCCAGGGTCGAGCCTCTCTGTCCTGGCGATGAGCACAACGTTAGCCGTGCAGCCTCCCTTAGTCCAATGAAACTAGTAGAGGCTTGGCTCTCCGGCGCTTGCTCCCTATCACCTTCTGGAGGTGGAGGTCTGTGATGCTCCTCATCTCCGTTAGCAGGTGGTGGATTCTAATCGTGTAAGAGTCTCCACCGCTTTGGCGATCTGCAATATCGAAGATGCCAGCACATCTATTCTGATTGTCGTTGGCACGTGAGCGTGACTTTGTTACCCGTGCATGACAGGAACTGCTGAATTAGGCGGTATAGGGACAACCTAAGCGTAGACGTGTCCCCTGGTTCTCCATTGTTGCGTGACCTGGTGGTCACCATCTCTCTGTGTTTTGATAGGAAATGACGATTAGTGTAAAGTTAAGAACTATGTCGTCCCCACGGGCGGCGCTAAGCTAATGTAGTTTTTTTCTGTTCCCTGCTTTGACCTAGTCCTGCTGACCTGCACAAGTAACTCATGCGAGCCACAGACCACCGTGGGGTGGCCGATGGCACTCTGATGCTGGGCTCTGAGGAAGGTGTAATACTATAACATGGAATTTGTAGCGTACCTTAGCTTACTAACCTCATGTCTTATTTATAGTACAAGGAGTCCTGGTTCCACTAGGACATCGTAAGCATAGTTCAGAAAGGAGGTCTTTGTGGAGATCCCTCCCTAATTAGGAGTCATGTTGTAGGAGAGAAGTTCTTTGCTAGCTATGTGCTCCTAGATACGCAGGAGATAGTTCCCAATACAAGAGCAATCCATAAAAGGGAGTTTCCCCGTGTGGAAGATACTATGGTGTTTGCTTCGTAGTTAGAAGCAGATAGCAGTTGTAGGTGCCCGTTTGAAGTTAATCATCGAGATATTTGCCTGAATAGGGATTACGGGTATTGAGGATAGTTGTGAGACGTGTCGGCCTAGTATGCTGTGAGAGTTCGGGTTCACCTGGTGGACTGGAATTGGGCGAGCTAAGAACCACTTGGGCCGGATCAATGTTGGGCTGACGCTTGAGGCCGTAATTTCTCGAGATCATCATGACCGTGTACGGCTCCAAGGTGTGACTGTTTCTATGTATCATTAGTTATGTTGAAAAATCAACACCAACTTAGTTGAACCTTCTAGAGAACATGAGAAGAGATGATATGTTTTTCTAGATTGTTCTCTCTCTCATTCTTCTTAGATACTTAGAGAAAATATCTACTATCTAGATTATCAACCCTAGGATATTTAGTAGACTTCTAGAGACATCTCTAGAATGATCTTTCTAGATGATATCTCTAGAACTATTTCCTTCTAGATATTTTCCACAATATCTTATTTCTCTAGAGCTTTCTTAGCTCAATTATAAATAGGGCATTAGCCCATTTTTTCTAGTAGAGAGTAGAGAGTGTTAGAGCTCTAAGTGAGTAGAAAGTGAGTGTGTCAGGTTATGAGAGATTGCATCTGTAATTTGTAATTGTGGTTGTTCCATTTAATAAAATTGTGTGTTTGTATTTGATCATTGGGCAAGAATTTTCAACAATTTGGCATCAGAGCCATGGTTGATGATCTAAAGTGACTTAGGCAACAACAAGGGATCGTGTAGTCTTGAAGTGGCAGGAGAATGGAGTTAGCGCAGAGTTATTGTTGCGGTGCTGTCAAAATTACGGCGAACATGATAGGCATATATATTGGGATTGAGAAGTTGAACAATAATAATTATTTGGGGTGGGAATCACATCCCACGATCCCAGTCCCATGTCGCCTCAATTTTTTCGGGTCCTTTGAGGATTGATTAATCCCATCACGATCCTGCCATGTCCCGATCTAAAGTGGGATTCGATCAAGATGGATATTTTCAATCCGCCCATCCCGTCTCATCCCAAACTAATTTTTTAATATTTATTATTAATAATTTTAATATTTTATCAAGACTACAATTTTTTGGATGCCCATATAACATCCATTGGTGGAGATAACACCTTTTAAAGTCACTATAGGCCTAGAAATGGTAACAAAAATGAATGAAGTTCTTTACACCATGGTATTGGAATAAGGGGGATTAAATTTATTTGGTCCAAATCCAAATCCAATTTCTTTTTGTCACTGAGTGACCACATATAAAATTCCTTACCAACCCAGCTCATTGGGCTTGTCAACTTTAGAGTGGGGTAGTGGGGGTATCTTGGTCATGGACGCCTCTTTTTTGAAGTGTGGTCTGTATGAACCCTTACAAGTTTTCCATATTTTAAAGAAGCCCTCAATACATATACCTAGAGTGCCACAAGTGGTCCATCTCATATGGATTGGGTATGTCTATATACATGCCTAGAACAGTGATTCAAACTTGATTTTGCATTCATTCTCGTAGAAGACAACAAAATGAACTCTGCAGTGGCAGGGTTTGTTTTTCTAATTTGCAATGCAACAAAAATTTTGTGCATGCTCATCCGGTCCCATCTTGTCCCGAACCCATTTAGGATGGGACGAGGTCGGGATGAGGTTTATCCCGTCCTGATCCCGAAAGAGCGGGATGGGATCGGGATGAAGTCCATCATGTCCCGCGCCCACCCCTAATAATTATACTTATTGGAAGTCAAGTATGGAATCGTATCTCCAAAGGCAAGACTTGTTGGGAGATTATTAGTGGAGATGATGTTATTCCGCCAGAAAATACTCCTACAAATGTGGAGAAGCTACGTAGGTGGAAGATACAGGCTGGAAAAATAATGTTCACGATCAAGGCTTCAATCCAGAAGGATTTGATAGAGCATATTCATGTTGCGAGGATTCCAAAAGAAGCATGGTACGTTTTTGCTGCATTATTCTCAAGAGACAACGATGCTCGAATACAGTTGTTGGAGAACGAGATTGGCACTATTGCGCAAGGTAACATGTCTATCTCCAACTACTTTATGAAAATTAAAAATATATGTCACGAGATTTCACAGTTAGATGCGGAGGCAGCGATTAGTGATGCCTGGATGAAGAAAACTATTATTGGGGGGCAACGACCACAATACAATGGGTTTATTGCGGCATTTCAAGGGCAGCCCACACAATCCTCACTATCGGAGTTGGAAAATCTCTTGATAAAACAAGAGACGTTGGCAAAAGAAATGACAAAAAATTCAGTCAAGGATGACAATGAGGAAGCCCTACTCTGGTGAAATGAAAGGCGGAAGGTCAAGAGATTTCCAACAAGATAAGTTCAAGGGGGGACGACCAAATAATGATGTTGATGTCAAACAAGAAAACAGAGAAATAAGGACATGTTACAAATGTGGAAAACCAAGTCATATAACACCTTATTGCAGAGAAAATATCTTAGAAGAATGCACCAACCGTGGTAAGAGAGGTCACTACTAAAAGATTATTGGTTGAAGAAGAAAACTGCTAAAGGTAACTTGGTGACATCTGGCAATCACCAAGATAGAAAAGATGAATGAGATTTTGCAGCATTCGCGACAACTGAAATGAAAGATTTCGTTGAAGAAGAGATAGACTTCACATGATATGATGAGACGACGCAGAATGGGAGGAGCTAGAAGATCATGTAGCATTTCTAATGATTGAAGAAGCGATCGCTTATGAAAGTGACTGGGGAAGTTAGTTCCAATTGGGCGGTCAATTCTGAATGCGAGGAAGAAAACAAGGACTGTTAGGATAAGATTGTGGAGACACCTACTAGAGTAGAAACACAACTGGATGAAGGAAAAATTGAAGTGGCACAATAAGAAGTTGTTGACTCTACCATGAGTATAGAGGTTGATGAAAAGGTCAAAGAAGTTGATAAATCAATGTAGCTTTCAAAGACAAGTGATGGAATTGGAGACTCTACTGAGTATTGGAAGATGACCACCAAGGATGTGATTTACTTTGAGGATGTCAAAGAAAAACACGAGGAAGACAAATCATGAAACTATAAAAGGAAAAATGAAATTGCACTGAAGAAGATGGACGTGACATCAAAGCTCACGTTGCTGGCAGAAAAAACAGAGACTCTAAACAACACGTGGATCTATAAGACTAATGATTCAATCATGAAGTATAAGACACCAACTTGGCAGATGGAGCACAAGTTGGTGTTGAGGGTGGATGTTGAAAAATCAACACCATAATAAACATGTATATCCATGAACATAATCTGCATTACTTAAAATTATGTAGAATTGATGTTAATTACCTCGATTGCATCGCCAATATTAACAATAAAGGCACCTGAAATTGGTTTAACAGACAACCAATTCCCACTTTTCTTGATCTGCAATCCTACAACACATCGACTTGAGGCAGCAGAGTAAGGGCATCACCATTAGAGAAAGGCTTACAATCTTATGTGCTTGTGGACATTGTGGACAGTAATTCATCCTTACAACTTGCAAACCATTCTCAAACATTTTGGTGAACTTTTTTGGTTTAATTCCCAAGTTCTTAGCCATCAACCCTAAAAGATATTTCACAACTCTATCCAACTCTAAAGAATAATTTTAAAGGGTTCCTTGAAATCACCTAGAATTATAGCATCTCAATTAGTGAAACAACGGGATTTGGCGTGATCATAATCTAATGTGTTTTGTGTGGGGCTCATCATCTTAGACAATATTTTTCAAAAACATAGATTTATATACATTTTAGATCTACTTTGTTTATCGTTGCATTTCTTAGTTTCTAAATGACTACAAAAATTAATCGAGAGGACAAATGAGTGTGGATGGTCTAAGGATTATACACCTGAAAGAAGAAGGGTTGTTAGGCCAAAACTTGAAGTTTCTTTGGTTGGCAGGCAAAAGGAAAAAGAAAATCATGCCAACCCAATCAAGTTTCTACTCCTCATATAACACAAAGGCTTGGCCATAGCCTTCAACACTATTGGATAGTTGTGAGTAAACTTTGTTCTCTTCCAATGGTAGCCTAAGGAACTCTCGTATTTCAGTTTTCATTCTCTCAATCAGTTCCTTTGATGCTCCATGATTGATCAATTATATGATCTACAAAATGAAATAATTATCGCACCTGAAAGGTATATATTAATTGTTCATTCATATATAGTCATATAATAAGTAATATACATGGAACCTTCGCAAGCAGAGTGTAACTTAGCCAACTCTTCAAAAGCAAATGGGTCGTTAAGAAGTCTTGACGAATTATCACTGGAAACAACAAAATCATATTCTAATTGAGGCCTGATGTAGTGTTCGGGGACTTTTATCAACTCATTAGCAGCAAGAACCTATAATTCTCTACTATGAGAGACCCACCTATCTCCATTGGCTCTTCTTTCATCTCAACTTAATTGGTAGGTAAAAATAAGATCCCTAGTTGCCTACTCTTATGGAGGTGGGTTGTGAAAATTAATTAGTGGAAGGTGATGCGTCAAAAAATCGTCCTCTAGTGCGTTTGACCTATAAAACAACTGTTAGACTGCCAAGGACCACCTTTTGGGTGGCTGAAGGCACTCCGATGCTTAAGTTAGTAACTCTGTTAGAAGAAGGATGTAAATCTGGACAAAACTCAGTTAAAGTTGCGTACCTTTGTTGAATGCTCCCTTTACATTTTATAATGGTCGTGGTTAACACTTGGCGTGACTTAAGCATCTGAGGAGCAACGGAAGGAGATGTTTTTGTAACCGTCTCCTCCTTAATAGAGATGCGTTCATGGAGGTGTGTAAGTCCCTCCATGGCTTTTCTTGGTACAACGTTCTTCTTCTTTATGAGAGAACGCGTATTGGGCCCGGACTTGGGCTGTGACTTGTCTAGGCCTGGATTTGGGTCATGTTTACGTCTCCTTAGTGGTGAGCCTAGTCTGGGTCTTTATAATTGGCCTCATTCTTCTTGGGCCTTATGAACTGGCCCAATAGATTGGGCATGTATTCTCGTGATGGGTTTTTATGCCACGTGTACGGCCGTGATGATTGGTCTATTTTGATGTATCATCAGCTACTTCCCCCTTAGTTAGTGGGTATGTTTAAGTATCCACTAACTGTGTGGCGATTTTGCTTTTTTATTGTAGCATTACGGCTTGGTTAGTGTTCTTGCTATCCTTCGCTGTTGTTTTCTCTCCATTGTTCCATCCGCCTGTTCATTTTGGAGCAATTTCTTGGATGTTGTGCAGTTGTCACGCCTTGCACATTCTCCAAGAATGGTCATTTTGATGCTCATTCCTATAAAATGGAGAAGCTTTGTGTATGTTCTACTTCCTTATGCATCTTCTCGTTTTTTGATTCCTCGCATTCGTTCTATAGTCATGTCTAACTCTAAGGTTTTGGGTGGCGATGCCCTTGATGTTTGCAAAGCTTTTTTCATGCCCAAGAAGGTGACACTTGCGACTCTCGACAACATTCGTCACGACTACTCGTTGTTGAACGATGTGGAGATTGTTTTCTAGAAAATGGTGATAGTCTTTGTCGTCCTAGGCCTGGATACATTACTTTGTATCCAGGTTTGTTCCATTTTGGTTTCAGGCTCTCGACTCCTACTACCATCTGGGAGTACTTGGATCAGCGTGGACCCTAGTTACACTTGTCCCCTACGTTCTCCTCCCTGCTTTGAGGATCTGCAAGGGAGTATTTGGGTTGGTCGACGTCCTGATTCTACACCTCACTTTCTTCCAACCCTTTAGGTTACAGGAGAATAAGATTTTTCATCGTTCCAAGAGCTTAAGAAGGTTGAGTTGTCACTGTCTTTAGAAGACCAAGAGTTCTATTGTCAGTTTTGTGATCTTCCCCGAGTAGCGATAGAAGATTTCCTTACTACGGGCGCCATTGTCCGCGGCGTTTTGTTTTCAGCGACTAGGGAAGGCCTCTCTTTTGAGGTTACTATTGCGCGTGTTGGTGATGTAGGAGTTCATATTTCTGTTTCTGCTCGAGGTCCTAAGAACAATGGTTCAATCGTTAGGAAAAGGAAAGTTCATAGGCCTCCTAGCCCCTCCAAGATATTGGCAGTCACTTATGGTCGTGTCTTAGAGAGGAAAAATCTTGTTTCTTCCATCCTTGAATCCACCAGGACCCCCTCTCATCTTGCCTCTCTTCATAAAGGAGGTCATGGTTCGAGGGATGATTTTTCTGGCCGTGAGGACAAAGAGATGAACCAAGTCCTCAAGGTAAGTAAGAATGAGGTTTCTCGTCCTCTGGATGACCATGAGAAGAAGCTTGTTTCTTCTTATGGCTTGCCGGATTATGTCGGCCTCTCGATCGACAATTTGCGCATTATCGAGAATAAAAAGCTTCAGCTAGGTGTTTGGCTATCGAATAATCCAAAGGGTACTAAGACCTTGGATGACTTCGAGTATGATCCGTCAGTAGAGGATCAAGTTGTTGCTCATTCTTGAGACCACAAGCTTATTGTTTCTTCTATTGTGGCTGGGACTCGGGATCTAGTGTTGCTCCTTCTGCGTCTCGCCCAGCTTCTTTTGTCCTTGGTGAGACCTTCTGGCCTTCCTAGGCTGATGTGCAGGACAATGCTCGCAATCTTATTAGCGGTTGTCACGGGTGGTTGGCTAACAAAACTCCTATGCATTTGCGTCAACCACGTAGTCATGGGGTCATATTGTAAGGCGTCTCATGACTAGGCTGTGAATGTCGAGAGGAAGCTTTCAGAACATATTTTGGTCATTTCCCATGTTTTTCATCGACTGGATTTATTGAAGGTCAGTACACGGATTATGAGAGGGTTGCAGACTCTGCACGTGAGTTGTTGAGGGAACTCGAGGCTACGCGTGATGCATTTACGTATGACCTCGAGACATCCAAGGTAGAATTGGGCAGGTTGTGTTTTCGTCTGGATGTTGTCGAGAAAGAGTTGTCTGATCTAAAGGCCGGAATGATGAGGTGATTCATTCCGCCAATGAGTGTTCTGTCAAGCTTAAGGATTCTACATTCGCCTCGTTGAGCTGAATCCCAAATTTGTTCAGACCAAGTCAATGGTCGCTGCTAAATTTGTCGATGTCGACAAAGAGTTAGCGTCAACCCAAGCCGAGCTGTCAACTATAAAAGAGAAGTTGAAGGCAGTGGAGGTCGTGAATTTTAAGAGTGTGGTTGATGGTCGCCATGATTTTCTGGACTTTCTAGAAATGCAAGGTTTGAACATGTACCCATATCGCAACTTTGCTAAGCAGGAGTTCGATGATGTCGAGAAAGTTGTTCCAGATTCGATTGGTAATTCGGATGTCGAGGAACCTGCTGACCCTATGCTTCCTGAAGATGTTGTTCACGACACTTATTCTTTTTAGTTATTGTTTTCTTCTTTTTGTAATCTCATTTTTAGAAGATAAATGAAATTTTTGTTATTTCACATTTTTGTGTCTCGTATGTTTAGCTTTACTATGACATTTCTGAGAGATTTTCGACTTTGTTTGTCTAGATTTTCGTGGGTGACTTCAATACTCGACATTCTAGTTATATGGAATCTATGGTTTAAGGAATCATGTTTCTTATTTGGATTATGATGTCATACATTACAGTCGATGTAAAAGTCTGACTCCTATGTCCTGGTACTTTATTACTTCGAGGTTGATCAAGCCAGAAGTTCTTATGCCTGACTCGTTCGTCCATCATTTATATTTGTTTATTCAATACTCTAGCCATGCTAAGTGTTTTCTTGAGTCTGTTTTAATCTGACTTTTTGTTTTGATTAGATTTTGGTCGTTTCAAAATTGAGAAAGAAAGACTTTATTGATAATATCTTTTCAAGTGATCTACATTCCATGGTCGAGGTATCATTTCGCCCTTTTTGTCTTCCAACCAGTCTGTTCATGGTTTGTTGATTTTTGTTACCCAGTTCGGTCCTTCCCAGTTTGGGTTAAGTTTGCCTGCGCCGGGTTCTTTCGTGTTTAGTTGGACTTTTCGTAACACCCAGTCTCCGACGTTAAAGGTTCGGATCGGCACCTTCTTGTTGTAGTACCTTGCTATGCATTGTTGGTACGTTGATGTTTTAATCAAAGCTGGTTTTCATTTTTCATCTAGGAGATCCAGCCCAACTCTTAATACTTCGACGTTGTCCTCTGTGCGAAATTCTTCAATTCAGAATGTTGGCATTCTGATTTCTACGGGTATCATCGCTACTGACCTGTAAGCAAGTGCAAAAGGTGTTTCTTCTGTCGGAGTTCGTTTTGTTGTTTTGTATGCCTAAAGGACACCAGGTAATTCGGACATCCATAGTCCTTTCGCTGCCTCTTTCTTTTGATTGCCTCCAAAATTGTCCTATTAGTGACTCCGGCTTGCCGTTTGGTTGCAGATGAGCTGGCGCGAAGAAGTGTTGTTGGATATTCATGTTCTTACATAACTCCCTGACCTTTTTGCCTTCAAACGACCTCTCATTGTCTGTAACGTTTACTCGTGGGATCCCAAATCTGCATATGATGTCTTTCCAGAGAAATTTCTCGACTTGTGCATCCCCTATCTTTGTGAGAGGCTCTACTTCTACCCATTTGGTGAAGTAATCTACTGTTACGAGGAGAAACTTCTTTTTGTCGGACGCTAGGAGAGGTCCTACGATGTCCATTCCCTATTGTGCGAACGGCTAGGGCTTCTCATTGGTATCAGATTTTTTCACGGCATGTGAGTGTATGGGGCGAATCTTTGGCACTTGTCACATTTATGAACTAGCTTTTGAGCGTTCGCCTGCATCGTTGACCAATAATACCCTAATGTGAGAGATTTGTGGGCCAATGTTCTTCCCCCCCCCCCCCCCCGAGTAATTCTCGATGTGTCATGGTGTATTTCTTGTAGGATGTATTCGACATCTCCTGGTGCGAGGCATCTTAGTAATGGGTTCGTGGAAAACCTCCTGTAGAATTTGCCATTGACCATTGTATATTTTGTTATCCGATTCCTTAGTTTTCTGGCTTCCATCTTATTTGTTGGGAATTTTCCGTTTAAAATGTATGCCAGGTAATTAGCTCCTTGGTTTACGGTGCATGCTTCTTCTGATTGATTTTCCAGTATGGAGATTCTTTGTGTCATGAGGAGTATGTTGCCATTATCCTTCGTTGTTGAGGCTTTTTAGCTACCTTGTATGTTCTTTTTTTTTTGTTCGTGCACATTGTCGAATGGTAGCATTTCGAAAGCCTTCTATCAGCTCTGTGCTTTTCTAGTGGTAAGCTTTCATCCAAACATCTTTCACTTGGAACTCACTACTCAGTTGAATAACCACTAGCCTGGAGTCCGTAAAGACATTAATTTCCTTTATTTTCAGGTGTCTTGCTAACTGCAGCCATGTTATCACACCTTCGTACTCTACTTCATTATTGAAGGCTTCAAAATTGAATTTTATATACTTTTGTAATGCAATGTCTTCTGAGTTGTATAAGACTATTCCAGCTCCACTTCCTGCCTCGTTGGATGCCCCATCACAATAGAGGATCCATCCTTCAGGGATCAGTTCAAGCTGTTTAGTTCTTCTTTAATTATCCTCGGGTTAGTTGTTGCTTCCTATGAACTCGGCGATGAAATTTTCTAATGCTTGAACTTTAATAGTAGTTCTAGGGGCATAGGTAATGTCAAATTCTCCAGGCTCTATTGCCCATTTTACCATTCTTCCCGACAGGTCCAGTTTGTGCAATACCGACCGAAGCAACTAATCGGTCATAACCGTTATCGGGTGTGCCTGGAAGTACAGTTGCAATTTCCTTGATGACACAATCATATCGAGTGCCAGTTTCTCTAGGTTTGGGTAGTTGATCTTTGCATCTGCGAGGGTTTTGCTGATGTAGTACACTGGTTTTTGCACCCCCTTTTCTTCTCGTATCAGCACTGAACTCACCGCATGATTGGACACAGATAGGTACAAATACAATGTTTATCCTGTGTTTGGTTTTGTTAGCAGTTTCGTGCTTCCCATGTATGTCTTAAGGTTTTGAAATCCTCTTTCGCATTCGTCATTCAATTCAAATGTCTTGTTCCCCTTCAAGATTTTGAAAAAAGGCAGACACATGTCTGACGACCTGGAAATAAATCTGTTAATAGCTATTATCTTCTTGTTAAGACTTTAAACACCTTTTATGTTTGTCGGTGATTTCATGTTGAGAAGTGCTTGTATCTGTTTTGGATTGGCTTTAATTCCTCACTGGTTGACCATATACTTGAGGGACTTTCCTGACTCCACTCCAAAGGTGCATTTATCTGGGTTTAGTTTAATCTTGTATTTTCAAAGTTGGGAGAAAATCTATTCGAGGTTCGTAACATGGTCTGTTCTGCGTAAGCTTTTGCCGAGCATGTCATAGATGTAAAAATCCATCATTTTGCCGATCTGATATCTAAACATCATGTTTACTAGCCGTTGATACTTTGTTCCTGCATTCTTCAACCCGAACGACATTACTCGATAACAGTGCGTCCCCATTTTCGTTATGAATTTTTTTTTCTTGGTCGGGGGGGGGGGGGGTACGCATCCATGAAGCTCAGTATCTCGTGCCCGGTAGTTGCGTCTACTATTTGGTCTATTCGTGGAAGTGGGAAGCTATATTTGGGACATGCTTTATTTAGGTCAGTGTAATCCACGCACACCTTCCATTTCTTGTTCTTCTTCTTTACTAGTACAGTGTTTACCAGCCAATCCGGATAATGAGATTATCTTATCATTATTGCGTTGATCAGTCAGTGCATTTCTTTGTTTATCACCTGATTGCACTCCGAGGCCACCAATTTTTTTTTCGTAGAATTGGTTTCTTATCTGGATTCACTTGTAATTTGTGGGAAATGATGGATTGATATATTCCCACCATGTCCTTCATTGTCCATGCGAATATCTTGGTTATCTTTCAGTAGTGTGATCGGCTTCTTGGCGAGTTCAGGTTGAATTTTTGTGTCGATTCAGACTTCCATTTTAGTATCATTGTCTGAGTAGACCTCGATCGTTTCTACTTCTGATTGCCCCGTGTTGGGTTGATCTCGCAGACTGGTTGGAGCCATATTGTTGTTTGGAGAATCTAAATTTGTTTCGTCGGATTGATGTGAAGAATCTTCCAATCATTGCAGTAATTGCTATTTGTGAGGAGTCTTTATAGTAGCAAAATGACACTCTCGGGCTGCTGGTTAGTCCCCTTTTATTCTTCCAATGCCATTGTTGGTATGGTACTTCACACATTGGTGCATAGTGGGGGATACTGCACCCATCTTGTGTATCCATGGTCTTCCGAGTAGCATGTTGTATGCAACAGGAGCGTTGACGATGAGAAAATATGTCATTAACACTCACTGCTTCCCTGGTTCTCCCGCTTCAATTGGTAGTCAGATCATTCCTAGTGGGTTACATTGCTCCTCACTGAAACCTACCATAAACTGATCACTTGGTGAGAACATCTCAGTTGTGAACTGCATCATTAGGAAAGTTGTTAGGTATAATAGGTTTGTCGAGCTGCCGGTGTCGATCAATACCCTTTTCATTTCCCATTTAGCTATCATGACCAAAATCACTAAAGCATCATTGTGTGGGAAATTAACTCCATCGGCATCTTCATTCAAAAAGGTTAGAGTCCTTTGCATTGGCTTTGCACGTTGCACGAATGGTTCTTGGAATCTGATTTTTATGCGTAAGTCTTTGACTATGCACTTTCTGGATCGATTTGATTGCTCCTTTTCTCCGCCTGTGCCATGCAAGACATAGTTTGTTTCCTTTGCTTGCTCATTTGAAATGATTGTTTCACCCTTGAGTTTGACGAACTCTCTGAGTCGTCCTTCTTTGATATGGCGTTCAATTTCGTCTCTCAGGCTGCAACAATCTTTGGTATCGTCGTCGTAGTCATTGTGGAAGAGACAGTGTCTGCTCTTGTTCCGCTTCTCCGGATCTCCTCTCATCTTCGGCAGCCATTTAACATCTTCTCTTCTTGCCATCGCTTCAAGAATCTTGCTTTGACTTGTTGTCAAAGCTGAAAATGCTCTTTCATATTTGGGTTTCTTCGGTTGTAGGCTTTTAGATGTTCCCTTATTGCGTTTGGAGCTATTGTTAGCCCGATGTCTCTTAAGCTGGGTGATTTCTTCTCAAAAGTTGTTGTCATGTAAGTTTTGGATGATCTTGTCTATCATTTTTATCATGCTGTCCATCTGAGCCATAAGCGTCTCCACTCGGGGATTCAAGGGGATTTCCCATGATGTCAGAGATGTCTAAACCATTACCTGCTGAAGTTCTCTTCTAGTAGGTATGGTTGTTTCGATGGTTGTCTTTAGATCAGTACTGGGCAGCATGTTGTACCTATTATCATCAGATTGAAGATTTGTGAAGTATTTTATTGATCTTCTACCAGGTTGTGTGAGCTATGTCACTGTGAATCTTATTTTTAGAAAAGTCATTGTTTCCCCATGGACAATGCCAAACTGATGCATCCAAAAATCGTCCTGTGAGGTTGACCTTCAAAACAACTGTTAAACTGCCAATGACCACCTTTTTGGTGGCCAAAGGCACTCCGATGCTTAAGTCACTAACTCTATTGGAAGAATGATGTAAATCTGGACAAAACTCAGTTAAAGTTGCATACCTTTGTCGAATGTTCTCTTTACCTTTTATAATAGTCATGGTTAACTCTTGGCGTGACTTAAGCATGTGAGACGCAATGGAATAACATGTTTTCGTAACAGTCTCGTCCTTAATGGAGATGCTTTCGTGGAGGCGAAAGTCCCTCCACGGCTCTTTCTTGGTTCAACGTTCTTCTTCTTTATAAGAGAACACATATCGGCCCCGGACTTGGGCTTTGATTTGTCTGGGCCTGAATTTGGGTCATGTTTACATCTCCTTAGTGGTGGGCCTAGTCTGGGTCTTTATAATTGGCCTCATTCTTTTTTAGCCTTATGAGCTGGGCCAATAGATCAAGCGTTGTATTCTCGTGATGGGTATTTATGCCATGTGTACGGTCGCGATGATTGGTCTATTTTGATGTATTATCAGAAGGGTTAGTGAATGATTAAAAGGCATCTACTTCCAAAAGTTGCATTAACAATGCCACCACTATTGCGAGTATGACTCATGTGACTATTAATGTATATACTTTAGGTCCCGCCATTTGTACCTGTAGAGTATTTAGGTCTTGCCTTTGTTTTGTTTTGTTTTGTTTTGTTAAATTAAAAGAAGTAACAATGGTGAAGATGATATTGAGTTCCTTTAAGATCAATTATAATACTCAAATGGAGAAATGGACTCGTAATGAGCTCATTGCTCAATATGTGCAAGAAGGGGAACGTCTGAAACAAGAAAAGACAAAAAGTGCTCATATGATGACATTTTCCAATGGCAATTCAGGCATCAAGAAAAAGAAATCAAATATTTCTGTTAAAGCTAAGGGAACTACATCTAATGGGAATTCACAGGCAAATGTGCAACAGAAACATGATAAGGTTGTCATATGTTTCTTTTGCAAGAAAGCGGATCATATCAAGAAGGATTGTCTCAGATATCATGGCTTGCAAATAAATTAAGGTGATAATTTTAGTTTTGTTTGTTCTGAATTTAATCTAGCAAATGTACTATGCCATTTCTGGTGGATAGATACAGGTGCAATTATTCACATCAGTGTTTCCATCCAAGATCGCATAAGTTGTCGGAAACCAAATGATGTTGAAAAGTTCATATACATGGTCAATGACAATAAAGCTTGTGTGGAGGCAATTAGAGTCTTTAGATTAAAATTAGAGTCTGGTTTTTATTTGGATTTGGATTTGGATGAGACTGTTTATGTACCGTCATTAATTTCTGTTTTTGGTTTAGATAATGCGGTTGGACTTTTTCTTTTGGAAAATGAAGTTTTAGTCTCATACAAAATTTCAAAGTTATTGGTATTGGATCTCTGATTGATAATATATATAAGTTAGATTTAGATGTTTCTCATTTACAATCAAATGAAACTTTGCATGTTAACGTTATTAATTATGGTACTAAGCAAAAATTTATTAAAAATAACTCTTTTATGTTATGGCACAAACGCTAGGTCATATCTCTCGAACGATGATTGAAAGGCTTGTGTCAACTGGAGTTCTTAATACCCTTGATTTTACAGCTTTTACGATTTGTATTAAATGCATAAAGGGAAAACAAACACTGGGAAGTTAGGTGCATATAGGAGTTCAGGTGTCTTAGATTTGATATATATTGATATTTGTGGACCATTCCGTACGACTTTTTGGAATGGTCAACGATATTTTATCACTTTTACAGAGGATTATTCTCACTATGGGTATCTATACTTAATACATGAAAAATCGCAATCATTGGATGTGTTCAAGGCCTATAAAGTTGAAGTTGAAAATCAACATAATGAGAAAATTAAGGCCGTTGAATTCGCTCTAATGTCCAAAGAATGATTTATATATGAAAGGAATACATGAAAATTACCATTCTTGCTTAGGAAGTAGAAAGTATAATGTATGATAAAGTTTTATCCATATTTGGATATTATGCATATCAATGGAATGTTTAGCAGAAATTTAGGATTGAAGAATGCTTACTAAAGAACGACTATTGCAATATTTAAAAATAACACAAGTTTATGCTCACATGCTACTAGGGGTGGGTGCAGGACGTGATGGACCTCATCCCTATCCCATCCCGTTCATTCGGGATCAGGACATGATAGATCTCATCCCGACCTCATCCCATCCCAAACAGGTTCTAGATGAGCATATACTAAATTGCCTCCAATGAAGAATACCAAAAGAATTTGATATTATATTGCTCAAACACCAATAATACTAAATTTAAGTACTTATAACTTTCATCATAACAATATTAAATATCATGTAAAATTTATGGTCCAATGAATTTACAAATTTATGTCAAACATCATCTTTGTGCAAAACTAATATAAATTCGAAAATGAAAAATATAGCTCATTGAGCAAATCTCCAACTATATAACTCATAGTGCAAAACTAATCCAAACCATCATTTGCATTAATTTTCTACAAGACTAATTGTCCTATAACCAATCCAAAGTGTGAAAAAACATAAATTTTCATGGGTTCTATTTGATCTAAAATAGACAAACTAGAGTTTTTATCTAAATAAAGAGTATAAACTCAATCTTTTAAATTTTCAAACATTACATGTATTGATTTAATTTCAACACATCCTAAACTTTCATTTAGAACAGTAGCTTGATTAAAATTAATAGTAATAAATAAGTTCGGGAAGAGACGGGATTGAAAATCTTCATCCCAATCCTATCCCACTATAGACTGGGACGAGTTTGATCAATCTCAAAAGAACCCGAGAAAGACGGGACCGAGACGTGATTGGGATCGTGGGATGGGATGCCCACCCCTATATGTTACAGATCTAATCATTTGGATTAGATATTCAGGTTAAATTTTTAGTGTATTGCCTAGAAAATAAAATTCTTTGTTTGATGTAAAGCTTGTGGTCAAACATTATGGTAAAGAATTTTTATTCAAGACTTTACGCTATAGGTTTCATTGAGAAACGTTACAAAATAAAGCCGCTGATTGTATTCAGAGAATGACAATCGTTCATTGTAAATTATGTCGACTTAAGTTTCTGTCGTTAAAGAAAAAGTTCAGAATCATCTTATGACAATTAAAGATTTACCACATAAGGTGTTCAACGAGCTTTGTTCGTTTACGACATAGTTAGTTTTTATGATGCTCCTTATCAGTGGGAGTCTATGTTTTTATGTTTAATTGTCATTGGTGATCACTTTTAGTTTATTGATGATTCTGAAATAATGATTTATACTTTTTCAATTATGATTGTGCTTACACTTTTTGATTAAGTAAAATAAGGCGAATCGATTTTGAATCATAAGGTATGACCAATTGAAAATGGACATGATCAGGAATCACATTACATGTCATTTTCATGCTACACATCCATACTTTGGTCTATGTCGCTGATTGTATTGGTATTTGTGACCATGGATGGGTCTAACCACGATAAATGTAGTGAAGGTCGCAATGATTCTATATTGATATTTTTATTAGACCAAATTGTTTTGAGATGACACTCACAATTCTCGACAGTCAAGTTTTGAGCTCATAAAGTTTACAAGGTATCACTATGGATGATCTATGTAGTCTAAATGGGAGACTATTAGAATATTCCCTCAAGGTGGATCTGCATAATTCATATTATTTTACATTGTAGATTGTCGACATATAGGTGAGTGTGTTTGATTAGATCTGATTAGTTGTGATCATTAAAAAACAAGACTAGGGTCATAAACATGTTTCTAATTACATGTTTTATGTCTTGACATGTATGTTTTAAGTTGAGTATGGAGGTTATTTATGTTTAGATACTAATTTAAGTCCCTATATAATTCAATTATTGATGATGGTTTAATAATAGAATTAGGGTTCTATATATATTGTTGAGCTCCCACTCCAAAACCAATTCTCTATCTCCTACTTTTCCCATCTGGTTTGAGAAACCTAAGAGAAATGTTCTAGATGTAGAAGATCTCTTCGTTGTGTGTTGCTAGATCGTGAAGATTGATGCGAGGATATTCTTCATGATCAATAGCAACTTCAGGTATGCATTGATTACAGTTTGTTTCCTTAATTATTGACATGAGGTCTTGGTTTACGATGTGTTAGATTCCTACAACGAGTACCCTCCTTTGCCACCGCAATAAGTTCTCCTTTTTTATGCTCAAACCATTCTATTGGTTTCTAATGACAGTAGGTGGTGAAAAACAAAATGAAATAAATAGTTATAGAACTCTATATTCCTTATCATTGGACTTGCCTATTCAAATGGTCGAAACATTAGTTACGAAATCATCATTGTTGAAACATCGTCTAGTTTATTTTTCTTAGAAATAAAAGGATCTTGTTACATGCCCTTACAGAAATCTTCAAATCATAATTTCATGAATTCCAATCTGTTCTTACCATCAAGGCCAGTAGAGGCAACATTCGTTAAGTAATCTTGGAAGCTTACGGTCTTATACTGCTGAGTAATAATTCCCTTTACAAGTTCTGGGAAAGGGCCAATTGTTGTTTTGAAGTTTTGGTTGTGAAATGCACCAATCGACAGGCGCTCCTTCTTTGGGTCAATAATGGCCCTGTGCTCGATGCTCTTGTATTTTCCATTGCTCATTATCTACACAAACAACATGATAAACATGACCACATGCAAACATAACCTGCGCCTAGTCTATTCAAAAAATTATGTTATGTTAATTACCTCAATGGCATCACCAATATTGACGATAAAAGCACCTGAAATGGGCTTAACTGGCATCCAATTCCCATTTTTCTTAATCTGCAACCCTTCAACATCATCATTGACTTGAGTGAGCAGAGTAAGGGCAACACTATCAGAGTGGGGAGAAATGCCTAAAACCTTGTGTGCATGTGGACATGGTGGATAGTAATTCAACCTAACAGCTTGCATACCATCCTCAAACATTTTAGTGAACTTCTCTGATTCAATCCCCAAGTTCTTAGCAATCAAACCTAAAAGACATACTGCTACTCTATGCACCTCTAGTGAATACTTTTCCGTTGTTTCCCTGGATTCACACAAAAGAAGATAACATCTCAATTAATTAAGCAACAAATTTTGATGCTCTCTTAAGTGTTTGTGTGGGTTATTCATCTCAATCATCCATGTCAGAAAATAGTTTTTAGTTATCAAGCATGTTCTAAATAAAATACATGGTTGACCGGTGCTTAATGAGTTGTCAAGACATTTATACAATCAAAATTAGCCCGGACGTCCCATGTGAAATGAAACCTACATCCTAACTCTTTTCCATTTCATGTGTGTACTTAGGGCAATGAATTCTTTCATTGATAATTTTTCCCATGAAAACATTTTCTCAAAAAATACCGTATTTCAGATATATATTTCACAACTCTATCCAACTCTAAAGAGTACTTTTAAAGGGTTCCCTTGAAATCACCTAGAAGATAGCATCTCAATTAGTGAAACAACGGAATTTGACGTGGTCTTAATCTGATGTGTTAATTGTGTGTGAGGCTCATCATCTTAGACAATATTTTTAATACATAGATTTATACACATTTTAGATCTACTTTCTGTCATTGCTATTCTTAGTTTCTAAATGACTTCAGAAATTAATCAAGAAGACAAACGAGTGTGGATGCTCTTAAGGGTTTATATACCTGAAAGAAGTAGGGTTGGTAGGCCAAAACTTGAAGTTTCTTTGGTTGATGGGTAAAAGTAAAAGGAAATGCACGTCACCCCAATCAAGTTTCTGCTCCTCAGAAAACACAAAGGCTTGGCCATAGCCTTCAATGCCGTTGGATACTTGTGCATAAGCTTTCTTCTCTTGGAGTGGCAGCCTAAAGAACTCTTGTGTGTCAGTTTTCATTTTCTCAATCACTTCCTCTGATGCTCCATGATTGATCAACTATATGGTTAACACAACAAAGAGTAGATGAGTATATTCGCCAAGTAATAAATAAGTAACTGAACAAGAAAATAAACAACATACAATGATAATCTTTTTCACTGTTTTAGGTACCTGAAAGAAGCCCCATTCTTCACAAGCAGAGTTTAACTTAGATAGCTCATCGTGTGCAAAATGTTTGTCAAGGAGTCTTGATAGATCGATCACTGGGATTTCTCCAGACTTCTCAATGGAAACAACGATATCAAATTCTAGTTCAGGCCTGATGTAGCGTTCTGGGATCTCCTTCAAGTCCTTAGCAGCAAGAGCCTGCACATTCTCTACTGGGAGAGACGCTCCAGACAACCTTAGCTCATCTATTTTCATCTCAACCTTAGTTTAGTTACACACAAACAAGACAATTAGCTAGTTGTTAACTTATACATATGGTGGTGGGGGTGCACTACAAACATCCCATATTGAAAGCTATAGTGTGGGGTACATTGTAAATCTATTTACCCTATTGCTATCTAGTTTATATAATGCCAAAACTAGGCTCCAATGGTATTCAAAAATTGTAGGTAATGATGTAATGGATGAGCTCACTCTCATAGTTTAATTTTTTAAAATTAAAAAGAAAAAACAAGATCATAAGAAATTCCCCAACACCAGCAGGCCTTGGGCTGGGCTTCAATATCTGGCCCAATTCTTGGAACCTGATTGTTCACTTACATGATGATTCATACAAAACCCTAAACTAAACAAAGCCTATGCTGCCAAACGAACATTTCGCATTCTTCTTTAATTTTCTTCTGTTTCTCTAGGCTTATGCATTTTTAGGGTGTTGCTTTGTAACACCGCATTCCACTTATTGACACCACCACCTAATTGTAACACCACAATAAATAGGCCAAACCCTCACTTTTTTTCCTTGTTGATTTAGTTTGTTTTGTTTCTCTAGGCTTATGCATATTTTTAGGGTGTTTCTCTATAACACCGTCATTTTCACTCATTGACACCACTAATCAATGTAACACTGCCAACTCATTTTTTTCTTGTTGATTTGGCCACTTTCTTCCTTTTATTTTGTTTGGTTAAGTAGGAAAGGAAAGACGTCACCAATGATGAATGATGACAAAGATGGGAGTGAAAGATCCCGTTCATCATAATGGTGGGAAAACGAATTTTCTAACCTTTACAATCATCCTATATATCACCAACCATAATCCGAGTCTCTCTACTACATTTCTTTTAGCCCCTACTAAATAACATCACCATTTCCACTGAAGGACACCACCACCTACTGAAGGACACCATCAATATAAGCCCCTTAACAAAAAAATATTCTCTTTTTCTCCCACATCGAAACAATCTCTCCCTCTCCCAAAGTTTGAACTTTGCACTCTTCCCGCCCTCATTCTCCCTTTACTCTTGATTATCTTGTCTACTTCTGTTCTTTCCTTCTACCGTCACTATGTGATACAAAGGTTGGAGGTTTCAGCTCGATTTGGGGTTTGTTGGTGTACGATTGAGTTTCTGTGCAATTTTAGGGCTTAGTTGGTGTTGATTTGGAGTGTTGTCTCTTCTTTGCTTCATTTGTTCGATTGTTCAACCAATCCCACGAATTCAGGTAAACTTCTTTCTCCATCCATTGTGTTTGATTGTTTTGTTTTAATTGTTTCATATTTATCTAAAAATTTTAGTATGGCAAAGACAAACAAATATGTTATGTTGGAGGTTGACGGTGGTGTGGTGGTAATGTTGGTGGTGGTGTTGGTAGTAGTGTAGGTGGTGGTAGTGTTGGTGGGGATCATCTAGTTGAAAGAGTACAAATGACGGCATCTATGAGAAAGACCATAGCCGTAAAAAATAAATAAAAGATGGAAGAGAAAAATAACAAGAAATGCAACAACGGATGGACAAAGAAGAGGAGATGAAAAGGAGATAAGAAGAAATGGGGAATGATTTGATTGATATCGCAAAGTCAACGTAGTGTGGTTCGTGAGGTTGAGGAAGCGGATAAGGGTGAGGGGGATGAGGACGGTGAGAAAGTGCGGGGGGATGCGAAAGGTCGAGGGATGAGGAGGGTCCAAGACTCGTGGAAGGATTGCCTCCCCACCATGGCTAAGTAGGATTGCCCCCAACTTAGCGAGGTCGTGAGTGACAAAATTTTGACTCTTAGGGAAATCTGATGACATGTCCCCTGAAGAGGTAAAAGTTAGTCATTTAAGTTCATGTTTCATCTCAGGTAATTTAATAAGTTCATGTTTGTATTATCAAGTTATTTGGGACCCCTACGCGAAATCCAAGCAAAGAACTCCACTTCACAGCATTACATATGGTTCTAAGGTTGTTTGTTATGCCCTGATGTTGAAGAATCCTATCACCCAGATCAAATGATGAGACAGATGGGAAGGGTATAGGTCATTCCAAATTCCCCTATTCAAGCCAAAATGAAAATAGAGGTCATCTAACCACAACTACTCAGTAAAGCATGAGATATTGTCTTAGTTGCTGCAACTTGGCAAAATCATCTCGTGTCAATTGAAAACCAAAGAGTGTCGGTGAAGCCATCCGTTCATTCAACCACCGAAGACTAGGAGGACACATCCCTTAAGAAATCAATTATTTATATCTCACAATCAGGTAATTAATCTATAGTTTAACAAATTTTCTCACATTTGAAATACATAATTGCTTCTTCTTTTTTTACTAAGATCAATGTTTTCCTTGCAAAACAAGTTGGTTGATGGGGTTTTTTAGTTGGTGGATGCCTCTATTGAAAAATGAGGGAATGTGAATAAGGTTGTATTGCTAATGAGGCAAAAAAAAGTAGAATGTCTACGCATTTCTCCTCCTTAAGAGATAATGAGGAAGAACTACAAACTAGTCAAGTTGGTGATGCTGGTATGCTCCAAGTGGGGGTTGTTGTGTTGGTGGTGGTAGAAGAAGCTCTGATGGTGGTGGTAGAGGAAGGGGGAGGGGAAGGGAATGGGGTGGTGGTGGTGCTAATGATAGTGAATAAGTCTTTGGCGGTGGTGGTGTTGAGGGCAGAACGAACAAGGGCATGAGAAGAAAATCACTAAAACTGAACCTCGGAAAAGGACTAAGAGGAATTGATGTATAATTTTGAGAAACAACTTTTTTTGTTGTATTGTTTGTAGTTAGTTAGTGAAAATGTAATGACTATACGTTTATGCAATCAATTATGATTTCACAATTTTGATTCTCATCAGTATTTATGTATATCTCAGTAATGGTTATAATGTTAACTGTAGTCCAAGTAAAAGTAACAAATTCTATCAAATAACCTAAAAATTTTGACATTGTCATTACATTTGTGAAATCTGAAAATTCTATCTGCAAACGCAGGTGTCGCGCGTTGTTGATTAATATAATCTCAGCAGCCGCTACAAACATAGAAAAACCAGTCGCAGACTAAAATGCGTTTAGTGCCTGAAAACCAAATGACAGCAAACGCAGCGGCCCTTACGAAGAGAATATTTAGAATCGCAACGGCTACTACGAAAGAGATATAATCGCAGCTTCCCTTGCATTTGGACAGAAAACGGACTCTGTCCAAATTTGTGATTTTTTGCATTTCAATTTTTTTTTTTTTTCAATTCCTAGGGTTTGATACAATATTGACATATTTGATTTATTGCAAAATTCCAATTTGAAACACTCCAACTTGAAAATGTCTGAATTGAGGTTTTGCAATAAATCAAATATGCCAATACTATATCGAACCCGTAGGATTGAAAAAAATGGAAAAAAAAAAAAAAAAAAAAAAGATTGAAATGCAAAAAATCCCATTTTGAACAGAGTGTGATTTCTGTCCAAAGCTGTGTTTGCATCTATCCAATGTGCAGTTTCTGCTGCGTTTGGACATAATACATACTTTGTCCAAATTTTTGATTTTTTATATTTCAATCTTTTTGTGTTTATTTTAATTTCTATGGTTTTGATACAATATTGACATATTTAATTTATTGCAAACCCCCAATTTGAAACACCCAACTTGAGAAGGTCCAAATTGAGGTTTCACAATAAATCAAATATGCCACTGGTGTATCAAACTCATAGGAATTGAAAAAAGATTCAAATTAAAAAAATCTTAATTTTGGACAGAGTGTGATTTCTGTCCAATCAAAGCAAATATTGTGATTATGTCTGTCCAGTCGTAGCGCAATATTTGCAGCTTCCACTGCATTTGGACAGAAAATAGACTCTATCCAAATTTGTGATTTTTTTTATTTCAATCTTTTTGAGTTTTTTCCAATTTCTAAGGGTTTGATACAGTAATGGCATATATTATTTATTGCAAAACCTCCAATCTAGAACACCCAACTTAAGAATGTCCAAATTGGAGTTTTGCAATAATCGAATATACCAATAGTGTATCAAACCCATAGGAATTGAAAAAATTGAAAAAAAAAATTCAAATTAAAAAAATCTCAATTTTGGACAGAGTGATTTTTGTCCAATCGCAGCGGAAGTGGAGATTATGTTTGTCCAATTCGTAGCTTCCACTGCGATTGGACATAAATCAGACTTTGTCCAAATTTATGATTTTTTTGAATTTGAATATTTTTTTTTCAATTTCTATGGGTTTGATACAGCATTGACATATTTGATTTATTAGAAAACTCCAGTTTGAACCTTTTTAAGTTGGGGTTTTACAATCGCAACGCGGTGTGCGCACGAGATTGTAAGCCCCCCCCCCCCCCCCCCCCTCGACATGTCCCACCACATATCAAATAATGATATTGTCCCCAACTTGAATACTGTGGACCTTCGGGTGTCAGGTTTTTACTAAAAGGTTGTGTTGCTACATGTCTGAATATTTATGTATGGAACAATAATATTTTCTATGAGGCCTCCGTTTTTCCAATTTCTCTTTGCAGGGTGTTGTTCTTTCCCTTGAAATATATTGTTGGGTTCAAATGATGAGGAGCTTTATAGTTTGAGATTTCCATAAGATATAATGATTTTCTTATGGTATTTTTTTGGATATAGAATATGACTTCACCTCTTAATTTTTTCTTTTCATTTTTTGTTCTCTATAAATATGACTTGCGAAGTAAATGCATTTCGTGTTGACTGCAATATAAAGTTAGTGCAACATCAGAAGCCTTTGTGGCCGTGGCATTTAAAATAAGTCCTAAGAGATATTATGTTTATTTGACTTTGTTTACCTTGCCTAAATTCACCTTCACCCTGTGTGGTTCTTGAATTAGTGCAATGGATTCGTACAAGTGTCACCCGATGATCAAGCAGAATGTAAGTAAGACTTGATTGTGTTGCATTCCATGATGGTGTGATTATTGGTAAGTTGATAAGTCCCATTGAGCATGGTCTTAAGATCGGGCGATATATCCAAAATTCCAAACACACATTCGTAAGACTTGGTTGTGGTAGCATTCATCAGTGATCGCCAAGGTGTTCATAAGACTGGCGGAGTGGAGCAGAGTGTAACACTTGGTTCATGTCGGTAAGTCTCATGGGAACACGAAAATTTGACTTTAAGAGGTTGTGGAATGTTGATTAAGAGTGTAGTTCTCTTTTAAACAAGTAATAAAGCTTGTCCTTTCCATCGATGAAGTAACTGGTAGGGGGTCAATCAAACCCCGGCTTAAGTAAACCTCATTATATTTGTATCTGGTATTCTCTCTCTCTTTACTAGTTACGATGCATGTTTGTTTATCTTACTTCTTATCATAACTCACCTTGCATGTTTTAAGTTTATTAAAGCATAGTCGCCTCGCTTGATTTGTTCATTAAGTCTTGAATCTACTTTCCAAAAGTACTTCCTTGGGTCTCTATTTTAGCTCCCAAGACTTGTGAGACCATTTAACTTTGAGTTTAATCATTTCATACTCTATGTAGCACCTATCTTTGAACACTTTTTATTGGTTCTTACGTATAGCAGATTGAATTGAACTGTGAGACCCTTGTGTGGGCAGACCTGAGGGGGAGGGTGAGGGTGAGGGTTGGAGCCCAATAGGCCCAACAGGCCCGTGGATCCCAAGAGGGGTTGGGCTAGCTACCAAGGGGGATCATAGTCCCACATCGCCTAGGTGCGGGATGGTTATGTGCTATATATGTGCGAAGTTGGATCCCCATAGTAAGAGGCATGTGGAGCCCCAGTAGGTGGGTGGAAGCAACAAATCCTTGAGGTGAGGGAGGTGCGGAATGCTGCCCAATAGGCCAAAGAGGACAATATCTGGATGAGTAGGGCCAGAGAGGGGCCCAGTGTCCGCTGTGCATACTCTGAAAGAGGCCTTTTAAAGCCGTGCGGGCCGGTTGGGCCCAAAGCGGACAATATCTTACTGTGCAGATCGGGTCGTTACATGAACACAGAGTGACAATGAAGTGTTTGTATAGCCTCCTTGTTCTTGCATTCTTTCGCAAAAGATTTTCAAAGATACAAGATTTTCAAAAAGAGACAATCCACCCCCTCTAGTCTTGCTCGTTATATCTTAGGGTACCTGCAGTGGTATCTTTATAGATACACCTGCACTTTTAGTGCCCAATGCACACATAAGCATGTTGCCGACATGATTTGAACCCTCTTCATTACAGTTGACTTGCCTTTCAATCTATGGGTAGAAGTTGCCTGCACTGCAATAATTTTTATCAACAAAGTAACCCTACAGTAATATGGGATGAGTTTTTCGTTTTGAAAATTGCCCTAGTTCCATTCAAGTAAAAGATAATTTTTGCAATTTTATTACCCACAATTTCTTAAGTAATCAAAATTTTGGAATTTTTTTTTTTTTTGAGATCAACTAACTCAGTGGCCTTCACAAAGTTCCAGTGTGATCACTACACTACTCCACAATTCTACCTGCATTTCTTTCACTAGCTTTCAAAAATTTTGAAGTAGTTTCCTTCTCATTTTTGTTTTGATGAAAATATTGCTCGAGGGCAACAAATTGCGACATAATACCATATCAAGTCCTTAATGGAAAGGATAAAAAGTAAAACTAGTTTTTTCTAATTTTGGATCCTTCTCTGTTTGAGAATCTTTTTATTTGAAAAATGTGCACTTCATTTCTCATGTAGTTTCAACATTTACTCAAGTTGACTGCTTTCATTGCAGAGCTTGACGGTAGATAATTTCTCTTTTGGAGAATGATCAGACTTCTCAGGAGTCCCAACCAAGATGTTGACAGTCAACTGCTCATTGAAGATAAGTGTGTATAACCCAGCAACATTTTTTGGCATTCATGTCAACTCCACACATGTCAATCTCATGTACTCAAGAGATTGCAGTTGCAACTGGTCAGGTAAGGGTTCTTTCTCCCATCATCTCGGTTGTGTAAATGGTCTAGAAACATGGATCTAATTTGAGTTTAGACAAGGAACATAGAGGTGGCATCTTTGAATTAAATTTTTACGTTATACTGTATATTCTGGCACCACTTAAATTAGCTACCTAAGTTTACTGGGTTCTGGCTCTATAAATGTCCCTTCCAATACTATGTCAAGTTCATGTACTTTCTAACACCACTTTAATTGGCTACCAAAGTTTACCGAATTATGGCTCTATAGATGTCTCTTCCAATACTTTGTCAAGTTCTGGTTGCAATGGGTCATAACTCATTTTCATTTTTATAATTACAGATGAAGAAATATTATCAACCTATAAAAAGTTGTCGAACTGTATCTGTGATCTTAGAAGGAAATAATGTTCCTCTATATTGAATTGGGGCGAGTGTTGCAGTCTCGGACAGCATGGGAGGTGTTCCATTGAGGTTGGAGTTTGGTATCCGCACACGAGGTAATGTGGTGAGAAAGATGGTGAAAACAAAACATAAAATGCACATCACTTGCCTCATAGTCATGTATTCTATCAAAACCAAAGTTATCAAGCTAAAAAAGGACTCTTGTACATATGAATGGGTTCACTTGGACACCACATTGTTGCCATCTTGTAATGATATTCGCATTGTGAGCGCAACCGACGTGATTGAATTCTTCTCCATGGGGCACTCCATCCCACTATTCAGTCAGACACTACACCAAAAATACCCATCAGCAACGGTTTGGAACCGTGGAGGTAACCAGTTGCCACAGCTTAGAGCCGTGGGCTGTAGAGGCGTCGCTAAATCACTATTAACGGCTACAAACCATTGCAAAAATGTTAGCCACGGTTTTATACTCGAGGATGGTTGATGATTTAGCCACGGTTCTAAACCGTTGCAACAATGTTAGCCATGGTTTTAAGCCGTGGCTAGGAATAGCAACGGCTTAAAACCGTTGCAAGTTATGGCCACGGTTCTAAGCCGTTGCCATAACTTTAGCCACGGTTTTAAGCCGTGGCAAGTACTAGCCACGGTTATAAGTCGTGGCAAGTTATGGCCACGGTTCTAAGCCGTTGCAATAGTTAGCCACGGTTTTAAGCCGTGGCAAATTTTTTTTTTTTTTTTTTTTTTTGCTATCAAATGACTTTTTATTACATCTTATAGGTAAGTATAATTCAGCACGTGCATCAATTCTTGCATCAAGTAAGTAAAATTTAATATGACTTTTTATTAAATTTAAAAACAACATTTACAACCTCTGATCAGCAAATTCCAGCAATTACTTTCAAGCAATTCATTACAGCAGCAACATTTACAATTCATTACAGCAGAAATTTAGATCATTCATAATTCATTACAGCACGTGCATCAATTCAGATCATTCACAACCTTTGATCCGCAAATTTCAGCAATTGCTTTTTCAGCAAATTCAATAATGCGCCCTTCTTCGTCAATTTTCATCAGACCAAATGCAATGGCACATTGTTCATCCATTGGCAGCGTAGCAACAATGTTGTTCATCCATACCATCCCATGCTATGGATTTTGCAAGACCCTGCATTACCTGTACAAAAAGAGGTAAGGTAAATAGCTTAAGAATGCTATGGTGTTTAACTCGGATAAAACTTAAGAATGCTCGAAAACACACAAAGAAAAAGAAGAAACTATTAGTACTTACCGAGATTGCAACAACTTGTTCAGTCTGGATGTTTACAAAAATGAGAGGAGCACCGGATGAAACTGCGGAAGAGAACCAGGCCATGGACCACGTTGTGGTTGACCCAACATTGTACTCCCCTGCCAGTGGCATAAAGAATATGGAGCTAATTACAGTAGACTGCCTATCTGGTAAGAACGTACCCACCTTCTTCTTCCAGTCGTACTTCATCACTTTCTGGGTGTACCCTGTAACGTCCATGTTCACTACCTTTCTGCTCATCTCTGTGTGTACAAAATAAAATTTTGTTTTCAGGTCTAGTCAGACCCTATAGTACAAAATCCAAGTAGGCACATTAAACCAGCCAGTGAAATTACATGTTGTCTTTTACCATACTGATCAAACCATCCACAAATCGAGCCTACTTAGTTTAATCAACCATAAAATTGGAAGATGTGTCCATTTGCAAACAAAGTTGTTTATAAATCCCAAGCATCATGTTGCTGCATACTATTAGAAAATAAATCAGTCGCGATTGTTGTATATCATCCACCACCTAACCATCAAGTTTGCAATCACTCTAGTTTTCACCTTTCAGATTCTGAAACATGCTAATTCACCCTTTAGACACTGTGGCTAGATAGAACTTCAATTGTTATGAGCATGAACGCCTAAAAAAACTTATACTTCACATGCTTCACAGGATTAACACATTCTGTATAGCTTATTATACTTCACAGGGAATGGAGCGTGTTATAGCTTATTATGTTGAACAAAAAAAAAGTAAGAAGAAGAGGAAAAAAACACATTCTAGATAAAGAATGTACATACTGTTTCTAACCCCTGAATAGGTACCCAGCAGCCTGTTCCTCATTGCCATTGAATAGTTTTAGTTCTTGAACTACTGCATCCCTCCCAAAACCAAGTTCACAGAGTTTCGACACTTTCGCTTCAAAGTTGGATCTCTAGAACCATAAACATCATCAGCAATTTGAACAAACCTCTTTTTTCCCGAGAAAATACCAAACATAAAAGTTATGTAAATGTCAGAAAAAAAAATTCAAAAATAAACAAATACCAGTAGTTTACCTATGGTACTTGATCTTGCGCAATTCCTGTAACAAAAGTTCCTTCAGGATTAGAATAGAAATTAAAACAAGAAACACGTATGATGAATTACGTGATGTTCACATCAAGAATTTGTGATGTTTGAATGGTAACACCACTGGAAAATGTATTTTGCTAGTTTCAGAATTACTAAACGCAATATACATCTTCAGAATTTCAGTAAAATTATTATCCAGGTAACTTCCCTTTTACATTTGAGTTCTTATTGTCACTATGGGCTAATGGCATGGAACTTTGTCCAAATACAGTCAACATATGTCTTAATCCTTAAGCCTCTACATATAAAAAGAAAACAAGAAAGCCAGGTACGATGAATTTCCATCACTTACCAGAAGGCTGGGCTCGAGCAGGCATGCTAACAGTTGCTTCTTTTGTTATAGAAGTTTCCTAAAAATACAAGTGAAAATGCCAAGGTTAAAGTACAATTTAGAAAAATGGGATTAAGGAGACTCTAAAAGATGCTACATAGCTTACTATAAGATACAAAGTGAGATTCACTCCAAATAAATTTCATATATGCTGATCATGTTTCTGTTAATTGAAATTTAAATATAGATATATGCTTGCTGCAAACCAACGTAAAGCTTTCTGCATCTAAGTTTTGGGACTAAAACTTCAATTTCAAATTCAGTCCTTGATGTTATAACAGAAACGAGTTTGAAATAATGATAGTATAGTTCACAGAAATGATCATGCATAGAGGAGGGATCTCTCTCCTCTAAATTGGCTATGTAAACTAGCTATGTTCAAACACAAATGGAAGTCTGAAAAATAAGAAAGGACAGGGACTGGTGGCAGTAGGTAATGCAGTCTAAACACAGAGTTCAACCAAGATATCATGGGACTGATATTGTTTACCATGACTTAAACTGTGTTGCTTGGTTTATCATGGGAAAGGGAGGTAATGCAGTCTGGATGATGCAGGAAGGTAATCGAAAATAGATTGAGAGAAAGAGAGGATACTTGAAGGAGAACTTCAGTAAGACAGTAGTGAAATCAAATAAGAAAGTTGGGGCTTTACAGTAGAATGTGATGTAAGCAGAGGTTTTTAACTCAAATGTATTTCCTGCAAAGTGGAAATATAAAACTTTACTTCTTTCTCAAAAATAAATAAATAAATAATCATCAAATATTATTGAATAAATTGTGTGTATGATAAATATTATTACTGTGTGGACACTGACGATATTCAACTGCAATTCAAATTCAATTCTCTGAATTGAAATTCTGGTGCAAGCATTCAAAATCTTGAGTTCTCTTCAACACCTGCAGGGTCAGCACATATACTTAAGGGAATAACAAGTCCAATACACAACCTAAATAGCAAAAACACTCAAGCATGAAGGCTTTCTTCCCACAAAAAAAATGTTATATTCTAAGTAGCAAGGCAGCATAAGAATCTTGAAAGAGTGTATGACTCTTGGAAATATATTATTTTGGTGCATAAAAATTCCCAAGTTTTGGACAATAAAAACTAAATAATGGGGGAGAAATCACTTGATTCCCCCCATATCCCACAATCTCGACTAATCTTGCTGTAGAAGTCCCTAACAAGGCTAGCTAAATATGAAACCTTAAAATACTAGAACAATAACAAAATTTGGATGAATGATGACAACTGCAGTGATTGAATTTAAATAACTCACAAGATTTGTTAGGCATCTTAGCAAAACTAAGCTCCTAGAAGCATTGCATCTTCGTCTTGATTCCGGATGCAAAGAAAAAGTGTGACCATAACACCAGAAGAAAGCTAAGCCTGTAAAGGCCTTAGGAACCTACATAAAAGGCATGTTAGGCTAGAGCTTTCACAAAATGCATCAAGCCCCAAAACATGCGAGGCATGTGCACCAATTGATCACTACCTTCTAAACACATCAGCAATAACCACTTCTTCTAAACACAAAAAACCATCTACTCTACAAGAAACCATGCAATAATCACTACCTTCTAAACACATCAGCAGGTGTATAACTTGTAACCGAGCACTGTGATGTTGATACTGAGCATTCTGACGTTGATACAAGAAGCCATGGAAGATTGATGAATTACCTCTGATAAGAAGCCCTGCAAGCAAACTTTGTTGCTCCGAGTCCAACCATTTCAACAAAACAAAACATAGCAAATACTGCCAGATATACTGTCAGAAAAAGGGAAGAAAAAAAATCATTAGTTCATGACATTGTTAGGATCTGACCTGGTTTGTTGATCTCTGCAGAAGTGTTTATAGATCTCTGCAAACTGGAAGCAATTCAAGCAGAATGTATAACAGAAGCCAAGAACTGATGTGATATAGATGCAAACAATTGTGCTAGAAAATAGAAATAATATCGTTAGACATCACAAACATGCACCAATTTGATCATTGTCATAAGATTACTCTCTAAGACTAATGAGACATGCTAGGTACTGAGCCAACTACAGTATAAATAATGACAGCATCAACTCATTCAGTTACGAGGTTTTCCACTTATTTGCCAAATTAGTTATCAAATGATCTGAAAGACTACGTCTTCAATTAACCTTGTATGTACACTAGCTCAGTTGGAAGCATTGTATGCCCACAGCATCAAGGTATGACAACAATGAAGTGAAAATGCAGGAATTCCTAAGTATGCATAATAAGAAGTGACTAAAAAGTTGCAATGCCAAAGCAAATTGAAACCTACAAAGGCATAGTCGCAATCACTTGCAGACTTGCTAACAGACCTGCTAACCAACCCAAACTTGCAGAATACCATCCAGACTTGCAAACATAGCAATACTTGCATGCTCTTGTATTCTTCAAAAGACCATCACTTTTTTGCTGATTTAAATCTCTTCCTTGTGTAAGTATATCTGATAGGAGGTCTATCAGACTACTATCATCATATACCCTATCCCTAGACCTGACTATCATCATATACCCTATCATCAAGTTGTAAATACTAACCAATTCTTGTGTGAATAAAAAACTTAAAAATGGATTTAGTGGTTGTCCAAATATATCATGGTAGAAAGGACACAAATAGCACTAAGAGATTTTTGTACACTATCAGTAATATGACTATGTACTGTTAATTATCATCAAATATCTTTAGAACTACCTTCCTGTTTTGCCTGTAAGCCATTTGACCTGTCAACTCTTGTCCATTTTTAGTCACAAAAACCTGCCAATTAGATAAACATGTTAGAATAAAGAACAAGCTGACAATCAAGTGGCCTGCATCAAGTAGCACAACAAATACAAAGTATGCTTACGAAAAACTTTACAAAAGCTACAATAAAAAATTGACTACGTCCCTAAAGGCCTTTTTTTTGTAGTATACTTCAAAAAAAACCACCCAAGCATTGTTTGAACTCACAGCCAAGTTAGTAATGTCACCCTTTGCAAGCAAAAGTAGAAAGCTAGTAAAAATATTGAAAAATTATCACAATAGATCATTCAAATTATGATGGTGGATATGCAAGAAGTGTCGCAACAAATCATAGTCTTATGTAGTACTAGACTCAATGAAAATCATGACTACATATCATTCTAACATTGGAATCCATATACATTAATGGGGATGATAGAAAAGTCATTGTTTTGATTAAAACTGAAAGGATGAGGTCAAAAAGTTGTGCAATATGCTAAATAATACCCACTCATACTGAATTAGCTTTGCATTGTGTATAAAAATTGAATGCACAGTCACTTTCTATGAAAAATCAAAATAAATTTGCCTTAGGGAGAGGTTTATAGACAAGAAAACTTGTTCAACTGACCAAGACAAAAGTAGGAGGGAAGACCAACCTCTAAAGTTTTACCATCAGGAGCAATGTCCCTGTCATGGAAGCACCAATACTCTACACCGAGCTTGTCAAGAAATTCAAATTTGCTCTCACTGCATCATGAAGAAGAAGATGTATATATTAAGGGAAAAGAGAGATAACTTACGAATGTGATAGAGTACCCTGACTTTAGATCTTTCAAATCCTCAACATCTATATTACTTAGGTACTTGAAAATCTGGCAAAAAAATGGAGGCAGCAAGGGTTCCATAGAGTTCCTAAGGTTCCTCAAATAATGAAAATCCGCAATAACAGTAAAATGTCAAGGACTCCCCTATGCAAGCAGAACTACAAGACTCTTGATGGAAGACTTAGACAAGCAAAATCCAAAAGACTCCCTTAGGGCTGACATCTATCATTGTATAACAAATACTCCAATGTTTTAGGGCTTATCGACTACCAGGGAACCACAAAGCAAGTGAAAGGGGTTTGATTTGAGAAACACTTCCCACCTGCATCATTTAGAGTGATAAATCTAGCCAAAGATTAGAAGATATACATGAAATTGTACCAACCAGATGTGTTCTTATCCCATATGAATTTATTTATTATTTTGTTTTTTAATATATACCAATCCATAAAGAAAATGAGTGAGGAGCTCACAGCAAACAGGCAGCAAAATGACTCCCTTAGGGCTGACATCTATCAACAAAATGACTCTTATTTTCTAATGGACAACAAACATGAAAAACAATGAATTTTCATTTCACTTATTCATTGCAATTTGCAACATAATCCTAGGCCACTAATAACAACTAATTTTTGTTTCTCCAGAACCACAAGAGGCAGCAAAATAGTACCATTTTACTAGGTATCCATGTTATAGAAACCAATTGAACATGTCCGTGATATTCATACAACTGACACTCCAATCGAGGGTGGTAACGTCCTTGCTTTTACAAGAATGAATAACTATTTTTATTACTATTTGCTAATGAGGTTTGAGGCCAACATTTATAAGAGTGAAGAATAAACAAAGCAAGGGAGCCAGACAGGCAGCTTCAGAGAATTACAAAAAAAAACCCAAGAGATTTCAAGCCCCATAGGCCATAACTAGAATTCCAATTCACATACAACAATCAACAGATGTGTCCTTTGAGCACATTGCTCAAGTGAACTTCTACTTACCCTGATGCTAAAAGTGAACCCGCTGGACTCCATGCGCAAGCAAAAACCTGTTGAGAACATGATGTCATATAATTTCATAATAGATGCGCACACAAGCAGGGGTCGTGAAGAACCCACAATAAAGTTAAACTACCATGAAGGGCATTCAACTCAAGTGACATTGTTTAATAGTTGAACAAAACCATTAAAAGATAAGTTATTTGTGCTCTTGAAGCACTTACTATGCAAGCAGAGTAGGTCCTACCTTCTTGTGTTCGTCTCCAGCAGCCTCCATTGTTAATTTCACATCGTAGAGCTCCTGATGCTGTTGAATCAAGGCAAACAGCAGACTTGGTAAGCCAATAATGCAAAGTTTTGCATGAAGGAAATTAGTTTATATCCCTGCATTCATTGTTAGTAGATATAGTACAAGGATTATAACCTTCAAAATTTATAAGTTCAGAATCAAGTTTTTAGGATAGCAGACTGGAGCCATTGTTTGTAAATGTGGTGCAAGGATTATAACCTTCAAAATTTATAGGTATTCAGAATTCAAGTTTTTAGGATAGAGGACTGGACCTTTGTCAGTAATAAGTTTGTTAACACAACTGACTAATATCAATCATTTGGTATAACACAATTATTTTCAAGGATGATGATGACAAGATTTAGAATGGAGCAACAGAAAGTTTTTGCAAGAGCTCTTAAAACTCATTACAACTGTAATATTAACACATTTCTCATCATCATTTATCACCAAAATGCACATTATTTCATGTTTGCAAGTGTACAAGTCATTCTAAAACTACAATTACTTTCTAATATAGCAAATGAGTATAATAATAATAAATCTCAATATCAACTGAAACATATCTAAGAGGTGTTGCCTACTATTGCATGATTTTTACTGGAATCGAACCACAAACCAGACTCACCTTCACAGTGGGTATAACCATTGCCTACAAACTTTACGCCTTGCACAATAGGGAATTCACACACTCTTCCTCTAAAAGTATCCTAAAACACAATTCACACAATGTTAAGTTAAATAAATTGTCTATAGACAACAAGAATCAACAGACACAAAGAAAACAAGAATAAAACATCAACTTCTTTCATGGTCTTTTTGTTAGTGGACACCAAAACAATGTTCAGTTCATAAAGCTTGAAAAGAAGGAAAACAGGCATTTTGAAAGCCTAACCTAGACACTTCTATTTCCTATCAATCAGTTTAGCAAACACAACTTAATAAGCTTTGAACCTATTGGAAATCGGTGAGAACTTTCTGAGCATATTGATATGGTGTTGGTGCACCTGAATGCTTCCGAACCAGTGTTTCCTCATCAACTTGTATGCTTGTTACTGCAGAAGCCACAAACAACCAATATTTTCTATGACATTCTGAACAATCCATCTGTCTATCAAATCCTCTAATCAAATATTCCTACGTACACCATGGCATATCTGAGTGAATTCTACTGTGCATGCTACTGCCCCAGTCATCAAATGATTGATTAAAAAAATGCAACAACCACATTCAAACTGAAATACATTATCTATGTGCTCGAATTTCCCCATAAAGCTAAAACAAAGCACAAAACTAACACCATAAGGGACCAGTGCTTTAAGCAAACTCCCCCATACAACCAGAACCCAAGAAAATTACCTGATACACTTTTCATTACATCATGCATTGACAAGAAAAACATACCACATCGATGAGTAAAAGAGGTCACATTAATTATTCGAGAAGGAATGAAGCTCCTTTTTAGTAGTGGTAAGAGAAGACTGGTCAGAACAAATGCACCCATATAATTGGTCCCTGCCATCCTGGGGACAGAAATGTTATTTGTTAGCATAGGTGCATCCTCTAGAAAATGGTAGCATAAGCAAAAATATTGTTCATCCAAAAACAGAAGATTACTGGTCATAGCCTTCAGCCGTCAATCTATGTGATGTTGCAAGTATCCCAGCATTGTTTATCAAAAGCTGGATGGATGGATGCATATCTGAATCCAATAGCCATTGCTGAAGGTTATTTTTTAACTGGAGCATGGAGGAGAATGATGTCACATCAAGCTGAAATGCCTTAAGATGGGCATCTGGATGTTGCCGCTTGATCTCTATAACTGTTTGTTTCACAATTAAGGAGAATCATAAAACCCATAGAATGAAGGAGCCACACACGCAACCAAACTCAAAATTGTACTTTCACCTTAGATAAATGTTCTGCAGAACGTCCAGCTGCAAAGACGGGATGAATTTCATTTTACTTAGCAAAGACCCTGGAGAAAAATCTTATCTTTGCTTTGAAATGCATAGTATCAAGCATTACCATAAGAGAAAACCCTATGGTTTGATAGAATCTTATAGAAGTTAGACTAGTAAAAACATACAGGTAAAGTGTGTTAGAAACACGACTACAAAAAACAACACAAATAATGATTACTGCCATATGTGTAATTTCAGACAAGTATTACCAATACCTTCTAAGCAAGTTCACTTCAGTCTTTAAAATTAAGAATTAGGATTCCATGACATGAATTTTTTATGGCTGGTGCTCAGTCTCTAGATATAGCACTTAAATCTCATTTTTATATGGTTTGTGCTTCTTTTTCTCCCTTTTTAATTTATTTCTTGTTAAAAACATAGCTGCTTCACAAATACTACGAAAGACAGGTCCCTCACAATACATGTCCAACTAGATAAAAAGTTATCTTGATGCCATTTCCATCCAATAATCCCCAAAGTTGGGATAGTTTGTTCCTCTATAAATTAGTTGACATCTATACTAATAAATGGATAAGAAATAGTCATCTCTTCAAAGAAAACCTATCCATTATGGTCTCAAAGAAACATTCGGCTTCCATCAAATGGCGTTCTCCATTCAGACACATCATTAACACATGTATAGCCAAATCTCTACACAGCATTTGACAAAAAAATGATAACAAAATTTTGAAGAACTGAATACCTAGAACAATATAGAAGCCTAGACTGGAGAGTTCACATGCAGCTGCTGCACCTAACCTTGATGTTGCTTGTAACAATACAATGAAATTATGCAAAATGGTATGGAGAAATTGTCCAATTTTTTGAAAGGAGCAATTTTAATCTTACCCCAGTGATAATGCATACAGGACGAGTTGTTGCAGTGGTGTTCGAAGGGAAGCAATGACGGTATGAATGGGATTTACAAGGTGAAAAACATAGCTGGAAGTACGAATACAGAAGAGAGAATGTCCATAAGAGAGACATTCTCCAAAACTGTAATGAACATACAAACTCAATTGTTTCCCACAATGTCGACATCACCGAATCAAAATCTCTTCTTCAAAAGCAAACCGGTTCAAAATCATGAAAAAAGAAGAACAACATTAGCAATTTCTCAAATAGAAACCCAATCAAGAAAATAAATCAAAGCAATTCCATATTACCCACTCACGACAATCTTTTTTCCTTGCGAACTCACTCAAGACTATCTCTCTATTTCTATCCCCTTCTTCTTCGTGCAACAAAAACAGAGTTCAAACATTCTTCTTCTTCGATGAACTCTCCTTCAAGAACCGGAGAAGGGACGCAAAAAAAATTTTAGGGTTTCGGGAGATCAGTGTGTGCTTTCGGGAGATCTGTGGGGAGATGGAACAAATTTTAGGATTTGAAACAAAGGGTTGAAAAGTGGGAACGCAAAATTTTTGGAGGGGGAATCGCCCGCGAGAAATCGACTCCACTTCTCCACACTTCCACATGCAACACACGTGCAATTTAGCAACGGTTATAAGTCGTTGGGCACTATAACCATGGTTTTTAGCCGTGGCAAACACACCAACGGTTTAGAACCGTGGCCAAGCCTTTTTTTAGCCACGATTTTTCGCCGTGGCAAATAAACCAACGGTTTAGGGCCGTGGTCACCTCCGTGTAGCTAAAAAGGCCTTTTGGTGTAGTGAGACCACAACATAGCATGCTCAACTCATACGTCTCTGAAACTTGTTTGATAGGTGTGATCAAGCTAGAAGGAACACTTATATTCATCCATTGTAAGCTTTAATAAGTATGTTTGTTGTACATTAGTTTGGTATGAATGTTGGGATAGTGCAAGGCAGCAAGCCAGTTCTAAGTGGAGCACAGGTTCTCCAAGTGAATGATCCAGGGTGAGGCTTCAGATCCACGCCAAGATGGAGTATCCTACAAGTTTGGACGAGGTGGAATTAGGACGGTGGTTACAACTAGGTGGAGCCAACAAGGCCAAGAATATTCGAGTCTATACACCGAGTGATACTCACAGGATCGTGGTTGCGCAAGACACTCAATGAGGAAGTGTACTTCAAGATGTTGCACTGGATGGATTATATGATGTATGACAATTTACGCCAAATGTGAAGATTGTTGGGATAGTGTTGGCTTGAATATTCTCACATCGAGTAAGGAGGAGTCGTCACGAAAGTTTATAAGAAAATGGTCGACTTTCTAATAGCAACGAGACATTTTAGATAAAACTCCACACCACAGAAGCCCATGATGGGGCCCAATATAGTGGGGTTTAAGTTAAGGACAATATAGTTGCTATGCATCTTGGACTAAGGGTATGCGCAAGTGCACTGACGCCCTATCAATGAACACTCCTTTGCAAGCAGAATAAGTGTTCTCCTTTTTTTGTTTTTTCTTTTTGTTCATGGTGTTCTTCCTCTGTTATGCTGACAAAAGTATTTTCTTTTTGTTTCTAATGATGGTTAGTATGAAAAACATGATGATCTAGTTGTTTGTAAGTTCGTTGAATCTCATGATCTAGTTGTTTCTTTTGTTTCTAATCGGTAAACTTGTTTTTAAGTTCGTTGAATCTCATGCAAGTTGGTCACGATGATCTAGTTGCTATACTGAGCACACCCATGTGGGTTATGGCCTTAAATTCACACAAGATGGAATATATGCAAGCCTGAAATCATTGCGTACTAAAAACATAGTCTGGTCTTCCAGTTATTCATTTAACTAAAAATATCGAAGCTCTCTCAAACTTTGTAGTCTAATTTAAATGGTAAACATGTCTATGAAATTAGAACACGAATTATGAAATTAGAATTGATGCAGTTGTTTTTCGCTCCCTGCTTTGACCTAGTCCCGCTGACCTACACAAGTAACACACATGAGCCACATACCACCGTTGTGGTGACCGATGGCACTCCGATGCTAAAGTCAAACAGAGATTTGAGGAAGGTGTAATGTTGTAAACAGGGAATTTGTAGCGTACCTTAACTTACCAACCTCATGTCTTATTTATAGTGCAGGAGTCTTTGTTCTACCGAGCCATCAAAAGCGTAGTTTAGGAAGGAGATCCTTCTCTAATTAGGATACGTGTTGTAGGAGGCAAGTTCCTTGTTAGCCATGTGCTCCTAGATACGCGGAAGATAGTTCTCAATCCAAGAGCAATCCATAGAAGGAAGTTTCCCTACGTGGAATGTACTATGATATTTTCTTCCTAGTTGGAAGCAGAAAGTTGTTGTAATTGTCTATCCGAAGTTGATCCTTGAGATATTTTCCTTAGTAGGACTTACGAGTATTGAGGATAGTTGTGAGACATGTGGGCCGAATTAGTATTGGGTCCTTCTGGCGGACTGAATTAGGCACGCTTGGAACCGCTTGGGCCGGATTAGTATTGGGCTGATACTGGGTCCAATAATTCCTTGAGATCGTCATGACACGTGTATGGCTCAGGGATGTGACCATTTTTATGTATCATCAGCTACTCCCCTCGAGTTAGTGGGTTGTCGCATCAATTCGCTAAGTCATCTCTTGAAAATATACGCCTTTCATGATGATTGAGTCTGAATTGTTGCTTGAGTCGTGCGCTGCATTAATTGAACGTGCGTCGATTAAGCAAAAAAGAGGCGGGAACATAATCCCTATTTAGGTCATCCGTAGTGCGGAGTCTAACTCTTTTATTTTCTTTGTTTTGAAGATATTGCTTTGTTCATCTTTTGATTAGAAAAATTGTTCATCTTCTTAATGGCTCAACAAAACCTTCTTGATAGACATGTTGCTTTCTGAGCCCAACCTCGCTGAAATCCATACAAAGTTTGGGGTCCCCGAGGATCTACCGTTGTATGTCCTGAAGGGTGACCAGACGCCAATGTCGCCACTGGCGGGGTTCATATGCTTGCATCGTGGGATCTTCAAACTGGAGTGCATTTTCCTATTCTGGACGGGATTTGGGAATTCTCGGACCTCATTGGGATTCCTCTGGCCCAATTGGGGCCTAATGGATATAGGATTATCCTTCTCATTCTGATCAGGGCAAAGGAGGTTGGCATCCGCGGGTAATCCAATTGCTGACTTCTCCTCGGTTGAAGGGTAATGTCATCTGTAAGATGACGTCACCGACCTACTTCACGAATTTGTCAGACGACTTCAAGTCCTGGCAAAAGTATTACTTCTTGGCCCCTGCGAATTCAAAGTACTTCCGGTTCAAGGGTCGTTTGCTCGAACGAGAGTTTAGGCCGCTTCATAAGTGTAGTTTTTTCTTTTGACTTTGCTATGCTTGAATTCAGGTCAGCCAATCATTGTTTTTGTTCCTTCGAGGAGCAAACTTCAATGGAGATGTTCTGCAACTTGTCAACGAGGAACTTGGTGGATGTCATAAGTGTCCCCAACTTCATTTGTAGTGGGTTGTGGGACAACTGGCACATAGCCCCCACTATGTACTGAACATCGCGAGATAAGCCTAAAGATGGGGCCCCTTCTAAAAGGAAGAAGGTTGTTGGAGCCAAAGCTCATGTTCTGTACCTTCAGCACGACCCACTCTAGAAAAAGAGGAGTGCGAGTCTGATCAGCTCCTCAGGGCGGAGACTGATGTATCCGGCTGGGAGAAAGATTGCCTGCGATTTGCAGGGGTTGTAGACAAGTCGAATCTTAGTGATGCACAAGCCAAAGCTTTGAATGAGCGGCTGGTGCTGGTTACAATGGCGGCTTCTGCCGGTGCTAATTCGTGTGAAATTGTTCCAATAGAAGGTTCCTGTGAAGTTCGTTGAGGTTGTGGAATCTGATCATCCCATTGGTGTGCTATCTGATAGTGGTCGTGGTGGCACAGGCCAAGTTTCATGCAGTCTGCATTGTTCACCGTCTTGTTCCAAGCACAATTCAAAGTGTTGGAGGGTCCTTTGAATAATTTGCTTCTTCCTCTCCCTCCAGGTCTTGTCAAGTCGTCTCGCACCAAAGGGTCAGTTGTTCGTGATAAGGGAAAAGTCGCGAATGAGAGCCTGGAAACAGTGACAACTGTAAAGGGTGGTGCAGGCGTGATTTTTTATCTGGAAAAGCTTCATCCGAATGTGCGAAAAAACATGTTTGTACCAGACTTATTAAGGATGAGCACTCAGGTCTAGCACCAAGAAGTTGATGTGGAGTATGCTTGAGGAAACATATAAGCAGGCGTCACAGCTGGCTGATGGATTTCACTTCAAAACCCGAGGAGGATACACAAGAAGGGTGTATGGATAAGGGTTTAAAATGCCTTATGATGGGTATGTCTCACTTGAGCCAGGTGGTTGTTGCTGAGACGAAAGTCGAGGCGGCTCGTGAGAGGGTATACTCAATGGAGCGTGTCTTCTGGCACATGCAAGAACTGTATTTTGATGCGCTTTATGAAATTGAGTGGCTATAGAAGCTTGCTGAAGATAAGGGGTTGGGCAGCTAGAGCAATCAGTCGTGGTCGTTGAGACTCAGAAGGCTCGTCTGGAGGCCCTTGAGCATAATTTGGTTTGTAAATTTTGAAACAGACCAAAGTCGGTTCGGCTCACAGTTTAGGTGAAAAACAAAACCAACGATTCGGTTTTCAACCCTACTAGGCTCCCACCTTCTAAACTATCTACACCCGCTCAGTAGGCCACAAGTCAAGGGTTGGAAATTCGACGGCCACACTGAAAAGTAGTGGTCTCGTGGCGAGCCATCGAAATCAGTTTGTGACTAATTAGGCTCCCACCTTCCAAACAATCTACCCCCGCACAGTGGGGGCTACAGGTCTAGGCTTTGATTAGAAGCTTTCGTTGCTAATCGTCACCAACTAGGCTTACCTTATCGATTTCGGCGATAATTGACCACGAAGGGGGCAACGATCCATGGCGAGTCGTCGTCACCAAGCGTGATAGCGCTGATTAGACTCTCTTACTTCCTACACCATTGTGATCTGCACTAGACGAACTAGGTATCGGGTTAAACTAGAAGCCATCGTCATCAGCCTTGGTTGACTAAGCTTACCCAGTTGGAATGAGGTTCCACCTGCTAGAGAGCGTACGATGTCCTCTAGCGTCATGCACTGTGTGGACAAGATTACCTTAAATCGGCTTGCGATCCGTAGTACATTACGTATGTCAAAGTTGACAAGGATTTCTAATACTGCTTGAATAGTAGGTCGAGCCCATGGGCCCGCAGAAGAAGAGCTAGGGTTTCCTACACGGTTGCGCTACATGTACGACATAGGCTGCGAAACGGTTGAGTATCGGTTACTCCCCCTCAATTGATGGGGTTGTGTGCAGCACCATTAATTGGACGAACATGGTCTGCGCAATTTCCTCGGGAACTGTCGTCTCCTTGTTTCTCATACGATATTCAATGCTTAATAGTTAATGTTGGAGGCCCGTTTGGTGAACCATCATGTCTATATAATGGTGTTATCCAATCACTGTAAGCACTATCTTTGTAGAGCATATCTCTTGTAATGTTCTTGTTTGAAGAAAATGTTTTAGGTTTTCCGAAGGCTGAAGAGAGATCTCCAGCAATGCTGTTTTTGAATGTTCTGACATTTGCACCGATCAGGCACGATCATAATTGCGAAGAAGTAATACGAATTTTCTACCAAGGGAGATGCCCTGGTGTTACTTTGTGTTGTTTGTACCCGTATGTATGTGGTTCCCGCTGCAAACTTATGGCTGATCGAAATGTTAGCGAATGCGCGATACTTTCGGGTGTGGTATCTCTCAGTCACTCCTGATATCGCGCATAGAAAAATTGACTTCGCTTGACAGCACTGTGAGACCTCGACTGCGTTGTTGCTTGAGGCCATCCTCATCTGCCAAAAACCATTTGACGGAGTTTGCAAGGGGGTGGGACGTCTTTTGAGGAAGTCAGTTATTCGTTGTAAGGTCTACATCGTTGTTGTAGGGGCGCTTTCCTGGGGTGAGTCGTCGGAGCAATCGGATGCTTTGTCCTTTCAATCCTCTCTGACACCTTGTCCTTGATCTTGGGAAAGGGTTGAGCGAAGTCCATTGAATATCTTTGTTGTCACTTGCAAATAGCTTACATGGCCTTCTTCGGATACCTGACGTAGTTGGATCGTCTAAGCGAGTCTTTACTTCATGTCGCACTGAATTCAGATGCTTGTAGTATATAGTCTTTTGTATCCGCTTCAAGGCGCTTGCTGTTACATCTTTCCAGTAATCAATAGAGTTTGTTTTCATAATTCTTTCTTTATTTCTTAAATATTGAAAATCACATAAATCTTGAAGAACCAAAACTCTACATTGACTATGGAAAGGGAAATAAACAATTGAAAAAGAGTAACTGTTGACGGAGAGAGATTGATCCTGCCCTGATGTGAATTCGGATGGCCCTTGTGGATCGTTAGTGTTCTCAGTGGACTGTTGGGCTTTGCTAGCATTGCAGAGGTTACTGAAGAATAAACCTTGTAGGGTTGTTTGTATCCGCACCGACGAGAGGTTGAGACTTGTGTTCCCGCGTGCCTTGGCCTCTGTAGTCATTCGACCTGGCACTGGTTCAGGCTGCTCCACAGGATGTAGTTAGATCTGGGAGCATTCTATTTGTTTCAGTGCAACGTAATGGCAGCATCGTGTCGTAGGTTGTTCTCCGCGTATTGTATATTCGGAGTGGTTAGTGGTGTACTTAACACACTGGTGAAGGGTGGAGACTACCGCTTCCATCTGGTGGAGCCATGGTCTTCCCAAGATAAGGTTGTAGGTCAATGGCGCGTCTACTACCATGAAGTCTAGAAAAATGACATTTCTTAGCTATGGATCTCATGCCAATATTGCTAACCTTATCTTTCTTATGGGGAAGCATTTCTCCCCCCATGGAATCCAATCAGTGGGTAATCTGTAGATGTCAAATTTTTCTTCTTGAGGTCCATACTGCGAAACGCATTGTAGAATAGGATGTTGAGCAAGCTTCCTATGTCCACCAGAGCTCTTTTTACCTCCCACCTTGCAATGGAGACCGAAATGACTAGGGCGTCGTTGTGCGGTGTTCGGACTCCTTCTAGGTCTTTGTCCATAAATGTCAAGGTGGGAATGGGGCTCTGAATCCTCGAGTGGCAAATGTGTATGTCCTCATCTGCGGGTTGTGTCTGCATCTCCAGTAGAGTCCGTTTGTCGGACCTGTACGACTGGTTTTCACTCGGTCCTACTCCATGAAGGACATAAATTATCCCTGGAGTCTTATTCTCTATTTCTTTAACTAACTCCCCATGATCCCTGGTTCATTCTGGTCACTTCTCAGAGTTCATGAATTCTTTTAGTCTGCCCCTGCAGATCCAGTACTCAGACTCTTGCAGTAGTTGATATCGTGGCCACCCTCCTTGTGGTACGAGCAATACTTGTCGTTGTCACGCTTGGAGGGGTCTTCGCGCTGCTTTGGGGGCCACTTCAGATCTTTCCAATTTTTCATGGAGTTTAGTACATCCGACGGGCTAGAATTGAGAGGTATCACGACTCTGGATCCAACATAGTTGGATGCTTTTTCTAGCTTGGGCAAACTAAGGTCTGCTCTGTTGTCACTTGCGCTTTCTCTTGCACCTTTCTTCATCATCGCGTCTTTTTCCCTCCTTTTCGTCCTTAGGAGAGGAGATTTTTTCCTTGCTTTCGATTTCCCTCTTCACGGTTCTCAACTCCTCCAAGGTAACGTGTTTATGGGCGCTATTGATGAGCTCCGTCATGTCCAAAAGGGGTTCCAAGGTGAGGTCTTCGTAGAGCTTTTCCTCTTTGAGGCACACAACGAATGATGTCACAGCTGTGTCATCGCTGCATCCGTCAATGAGAGTCAGCTTATTGTTGAAGGGCTTGACATACTCTCTGAGTGTCTCATTGGACTTCTGCTTTAGAAAGAGTATGTAGTATGGGCTTTTTCGAAAATGTTGGCTCCCAACGAAACCTGTTAAGAACTATTTTGCCAGTGTCTTGAAGGAGTCAATCAACCTCGGCGGAAGGCTGTGGAACCACGTTAGTGTTGAATTTTTCAGGTTAATGGAAAAAAATTTGCACATCACCCGACTTAGATCCTTCTTTGAGAGCCATTACGTGTTGGTAATGGTGCAGGTGGTCGAATGGGTCAATGGTTCCATCGTAGAAGTCGAGCTTCGAGGGAGTGAATTTCCTCGAAAGGGCCTCATTCATGATTTGGTTCACAAATGGTGGGACAGAGAGACGGTAGAGCACGTTTGGGTCATGTGCCCCTCTGCGGAGGGGGTTATGAGGGTCGATCCTCTCTTCCCTGGCAGCGGACTCAGCGTTAGCCGCGCTACCCTCCTCTAGTCCAATGAGAACCAACGGGGGCTTGGCTCTCTTGTGCTTACTTTTGCCATCCTCCGGAGATGGAGACCCATGCTTCTCCTGATTTCCATTAGCATGTGGTAAATTTTGTCGTATAAGAGCCTCCGCCGCTTTGGCGATCTGCTATATTTGATATGACAACATATCTATTCAGGGGTCCATCATTGCTGTTTTCGGTGCGGGGGCGTGAAGTTTGTTGTCCATGCATGATCAGAACCGTTGAAAGTGGCGATACAGCGCCAACCTGAGTGTTTGACGTGTCCCCTTGTTCTTCGTTGTTGCGTGATCTAGTGGTCACCATTTCTCTGGGTTTTGAAGGGAAATGGTGCTAGTGAAAAGTTAAGAACTTTGTCGTCCCCCACGGACGACACCAATTTGATGCAATTGTTTTTCGCTCCCTGCTTTGACCTAATCTCGCTGACCTGCACAAGTAACACACATGAGCCACGGACCACCGTTGTGGTGGCCGATGGCACTCCGATGCTAAAACCAGACAAGGATCTAACAATGTGTACTGTTGTAAACAGGAAATTTGTTGCATACCTTAACTTACCAACCTCATGTCTTATTTATAGTGCAGTAGTCTTGGTTCTACCAAGCCATCGAATGCGTAGTTTAGGAAGGAGATCTTCGTAGAGATCATTCTCTAATTAGGAGTCATGTTGTAGGAGGGAAGTTTTGTGTTAGCCCTGTGCTCCTAAATATGTGGAAGATAGTTCTCAATCCAAGAGCAATCCGTAGAAAGAAGTTTCCCAGCATGGAATCTACTCTGGTATTTGCTTCCTATTTGGAAGCAAATAGCTGTTGTAATTGGCCGTCTGAAGCTAATTCTCGATATACTTGCTATAGTAGGACTTATGGGTATTGAGGATAGCTGTGAGACGTGTGGGCTGATACTCTATTTTACTAGCATACAATTTAATACTCTGCTTTGTAATTGTAGTAAAGAATAAGTAGGGGTCATTCTGGACCAGGGATTAAAAGGTTTGCCAACTAGCACTAAGATGATGTGCAGCATGGGTGCCTGAAAAACGTTGTCGCTTGATTAAAATCTCTTCTCCTTCACTCTTTTCCGTTTTTTTCTGCTTCGACCTCAGATATGTTCCTATTGTGTGTATGAAGATGACGTGCGGGAGAGATGAAACAACCGGGAGGAAAAGAGGAAGAATGGACGACGGTCGGTGGTGAGATGGTTTGAAGAGAGGTCAGGCGAGAGTGTTGTGGATGACAATGGAGGAGATGAGGTGTTCGACTATGATGGATTTGTGGTTAATAATGGCGAAGAGGGAATATGATGGACTGTTTAGGTGTCGTTAAAGAAGGGGTGACTGGGAGATCAGACGTGAAATGAAATCAAAAGGGGGGAGGATCGATTGGGTTTAGGGTTGTTGTGACAGGTTGTGAAGGATTTGATTGGTGGTGGAAGGCGATGAAGATGGGGGTATGTGCGACACTGTGATTGCGATGAGGGATGTGATTGGGACGATGGCTGGATGGAGGCTTCGGGCTACAATGAGAGATGCGTGGTTGTGCATGGGTGACGGCTTGCTGTGGCTTGCTGTGGTTTGCGCGGTTTTCTTTTGCAATCGGTATTTTTAAATTGTCAATATGCTTCACTTAGCTTTTATTTTGAAATCTTGTTATTGAAAGCCTATACAAACACGAAAATAGCAATTAGTACCATAATTAACAAGTAATAACCAAAATTATATATAGAAATATGGTACTAAAATAACATAATTATGCTCCTATCATGGGCCTAGCAGGCCGTAAGAGCTCGGGTCCATCTGGCAGACTGAATTACTCGGGCTTGGAACCGCTAGGGCCGAATCAGTGTTGGGCTGACGTTGGGGCCCGTAATTCCTTGAGATCATCATGACACATGTATGACTCAGGGATATGACCATTTTTGTGTATCATCAATAATATGTCAAAATTCAACTGATGGTTTTAAAACTGATCAGTAATAAGAGTAAGTTAGGTTTTAAGTCTGTATCCCTCTTCTAGAGTGGATGTGAATGTGTAAACAATATATGGATGAACAGAATTTAACAAAGTTCAATTATGGTTTGCAATAAATATAGCATCATAATGTAGTCAATATTGTCAAATTGTATACAATGGTTGAAACATTTGGTGCAATGCGATTAACATTGTTGTCTAGATTATATTTTTCTCTTAGGCAGATGAGGGATCAATTGGTACAACATCTCTTCAGGTGAATTCAAAAGACATTGTCCCCACTTACAGAAAACTACAAATCATACTTCCAGGAATTCCAATCTGTTCTTACCCTCTAGGCCAGTGGAAGCAATATGCCTTGTGTATTCTTCGAAGCTTATGGGCAATTGTTGTTTTGAAGTTTTGGTTGTGAAAATGCAGCGATCAAGAGCAGTGCTTCTTTGGGTCGACAATGGCCCTATTCGATGCTCTTGTATTTACCATTGCTCATTATCTACACTATAAACATCATAAACACATTCTGAACATAATCTGCATTTGAGTATGCAAAAATATTTATCTAAAATGATGATGTTAATTACCTCAATCACGTCGCCAATATTAACAATAAAGGCACCTGAAATGGGTTTAAAAGGCACCCAGTTCCCACATTTCCCATCTGCATTCCTACAACATCGTCAACTTGAGTGAGCATAGTAAGGGTAGCACCATCAGAGTGATGAGAAAGGCCTAAATGTATGCTTGTGAACATGGTGGATAGTAATTCATCTTGCGAACCATTCAAACATTTTGGTGAACTTTTCTTGTTCAATTCCTAAGTTCTTAGCCATCAAATCTAAAAGACATTTCACAACTCTACCCAACTCTAAAGAATACTTTCCAGGGATCCCCAGAAATCACCAAAGATGAGAACATCTCTATTAGTGAAACAACGTGATTTAACCAACTCATTGAAAGAAAATTGTCCATCGAGGAATCTTGATAGATCAGTCACTGGGATTTCTCCTGATTTATCAATGGAAACAATATAATCAGATTCTAATTCAGGACTGATGTGTATCGTTCAAGGACTTTCTTCAGTTCCTTAGCAGCGAGAGCCAGTACACTCTCAACTGGGAGAAACCTCCAGTGGCGTTTGTTCTTTCATCTCAACTTAATTGGTAGACAAAAGTTAGGAACCCTAGTTGGTAACCTATATGGAAGTGAGGTTGTTCAAACTAAATAGTGGAAGGGTTAGCGAAGGATTCTTTCAAATGAATCCACTTTTCAAAAGTCGTATTAACTATGCCACCCCCATTATTATTAGTAATTCAAATGTGACTCGTGCATCTACTAGTTGGGGATATTTAAACTTTAGGTCCCTCATTTGTACAGTAGTGTTTGGGTCAGTTTGTCAGTGTTACACAGACCTTGTTCGTTAAGTAGGGAAGAAATAAAGAAAATACTACATGACCTTGTTCATTAGATGTCATCAAGATGTAAAGCAACATTTAAATCTACTCCGTAAGGTTCAGTATGTTTGATGTATGTTCGTTTGGTATGAACATTCCTTTGCACCAAGAAACTACCATGGTGTCAAACCACTTTGTGAGATTGTTACTATCCAACTTGGAGGTTGTTGAGCTAGCTTTTTCATTGTTAATTGAGGATCTGAAGAAATGTTTCGTTCCTACTAATGATGTACTTAATGGTAAAGGAACGAATGAGCATTGTATTTCGTTCCTATTTGTGAGATTCTAATTCAGGACTGATGTGAAAAAAATAAAAATTTGGTGAACTCTGTGTTTATAGAACTCCATGTCCTTTATCCGGGGACTTGTAGATTCGACATTCATGGAAACATGCGAGTTGGCGCGAAGGTTTCTAATCATTTTACAAGTCTGAAAGTTCGTTGAGCTAAAAATATTGAAACTCTTTCAAACTTTGTTGGCTAATAAAGTGGTAACGATCATGCCATGCTCAAAAACTAAAATTAGAATGATGGCATGCCATAAATGTAGCATTTCATTGTCTAATTGTCTAGTTTGATACACAGCAACTATCATTGTCTAGTTTTTTGTTTTCTGTAGGCATATGAGGAATCAACTGGTACAACATTTCTTCCTTGAATTTCAATCATTCTATTAAATGCCCCCACTGACAGAAAATTTCAAATCATAATTTCATGAATTCCAATCTGTTCTTACCATCGGGTCTAGTAGAAGAAGCGCGCCTTGCATAATCTTCAAAGCTTATGGTCTTATAATGTTCTGGATCTATAATGGCCCTATGCTCGATGCTCTTGTACGTATTTGGCATTGCTCATTATATGTACATGAACAATGTAATAAAAGATATATCCGTGAACACACTGCACCAAATTTGTATTTTATAACAAATCCCAAAACAGTATCACTTTTGAGTGTAATAGTTCACTGTTCATCAAATAATTTTACACATTTTCACAAACAAAGTGATACAATAATTTAGGGAGTGGTATTCAATTACGAATTTTAATGGATTGTGTTGGTTTTTGAAATCTATTAAAATTCAGGGGTATTCAATTAAGGATTTAAAATGATACATGTAAATCTAGGGGTATTCAAATACCGGTTTTAAAGGATTATTTTAAAATTCATCAAAATCAAGGGGTATTCAATTCATGCTTTTAAAAAATCCACCAAAATCAGGGGTATTCAAAAAGTAGTGAATTTTAATGAATTTGTTAAAGTTGTGGATTTTGAAGGATTTGTGAGTGAAAAGTATATATAACAAGAGTTATTCCAAATCCAACCTTCCCCCTCATATTTCAATGGATTTGCATTTGCTATTGTTAAATAACACCACCATTTTCGCTAAAGGACGACACCATCCCATTTTTTTGTGATCTGCTCAAAGACACCACCACCTTCCTTTCTCTTCTCTCTTCACAAGAGAAACACCACCTCGCCCCACAACTTTCGTCCACACCACCATGCCTTACCACCGCTAGCTATACCACCACCCGCACTTCCTTTTTTCTTTTGTTCTTGTTCTTCTTTTTTGTTATTATTATTATTCTTCTTCTTTTCATTATCTTCCTCTTATTTTTTCTTTCTTGTCCTCTCTTCATTTTTTTTATTTTTCATTCGATTTCTTCTTCTACTTTTCTCTTTATTTTTCTTCTTTTTCTATTTTTTTCTCTTTTCTTCTTCTTTCCCATTGTTTCGCTCTTCGCTCTTGCAGAGGTTCTTGCGCATAGAGGTTCCTCACTCGCCAAAACCTTCGCGAGGGCAAAAAAAAAAAAAAAAAAAAAAGATTGGAGAAAAAGAAAAAAACAAAGAGATGAAAAAGTGGAGGAGGAAGAGAAGAAGAAGAAAAAAGAAAAGAACAGACAAGAAGAAAAGGTGAGGGGGAGGTTGAGAATGAGAAGATGAAAATGGGTGGAGGTGGTGATTGATGGAGAAGAAGAAGAAAAAGATAAGGGGGATGAGGAGGATGCGAGGTGACGGTGGTGATTGAAAAAGAAGAAGAAGAAAAAGGGACGAAATGTGGCGGTGGCGGGAATAACAATTTGAAGTAAAATAGTTATTTGTATTACTTTTGGACCATTTTCAATGTATTTGATTTTTTTTAATTTGAAATAAATTTCTCGTAACATACAAACAATTGTTTAATTGATGTTTTGAGATATGTTTTATGATTTGTATTGGCATGAATAACAATGTATGTGATGTTTTTTTTATTGTTTCCTATGACTAATAACACATTTATAAAAATCCATTGAATTTATAAAAATCCATAACAAACTTTTATAAAATCTACAAAATCCAATCATTTAAAACTCATCAAAATTCAGTGAATTTTGTAAAATCATTTGAAACCTTTTAAAATCCACAAGATTTAAAATTCTTCAGAGTCCATTCAAATCCCGAATTGAATACCCCCACCTTAGTTTTGACTTGAAATTGTTTGACATAATCTGCATTACATAAAATTATGTAGAATTGATGATAAAATAAAATTTTGAAATGCAAACGTGTTGTCGGTGGGTATAGAATCCAAGACGTGGGGGTATAACCACCACAATCTTAACCATCCAACCAGGCTACCATTGGCAAATTGATGATAATTAACTCGATTGCATCACCAATATTAAAAATAAAGGCACCTAAAATTGGTTTAACAGGCAACCAATTCCGACTTTTCCTGATCTGCAATCCTATCCTACAACACATCGACTTGAGTGAGCAGGAGAAAGGCTTAAAACCTTGTGTGCTTGTGGACATTGTGGATAGTAATTAATCCTTACAGCTTGTAAACCATTCTCAAACATTTTGGTGAACTTTTCAAGTTCAATTCCCAAGTTCTTAGCCATCAACCCTAAAAGATATTTCACAACTCCATCCAATTATAAAGAATACTTTGAAAGGGTTCCCTTGGGAAAATAGCATCTCAACCAGTGAAACAACGGGATTTGACGTGGTCTTAATCTGATGTGTTTTGTGTGGGGCTCATCATCTTAGACAATATTTTTCAAAACATAGATTTATACACATTTTAGATCTACTTTGTCTGTCATTGCTATTCTTAGTTTCTAAATGACTTTAGAAATTAATTGGAGAAGACAAACGAGTGTGGATGCTTAAGGAGTTATATACATGCCTGAAAGAAGAAGGGTTGTTAGGCCAAAACATGAAGTTTCTTTGGTTGACAGGCAAAGGGAAAAGGAAAAGCATGTTAGCCCAATCGAGTAATTGCACCTCATAGAACATAAAGACTTGGCCATAGCCTTCAACACTGTTGGATAGCTGTGAGTAAACTTTCTTCACTACACCAAATTGGCATTTTTGTAACAACTCTCAAAACAGTATTACTTTTGAGATGTTACAATTCACCAAACAATTTTAAGTCAAAACTAAATTTAGTCAAAAAAATGAAAAACAGTAAGACAAAAAAAAATGATACAATAAGTTAGATCACCATGAATAGTATCACTTTTATAATCACACTCTTCATGGTTATACAATTATTGTATCATTTTGTTTGAGAAAATGTGTAAAATTGTTAGGTGAATTGTTACACTTCAAAAGTGATACTGTTTTGAGGGTTGTTACAAAAATGTCAATTTGGTGTAGTGCTTCTCTTCCAATGGTAGCCTAAAGAACTCTTGTATGTCAGTTTTCATTCTCTCAATCACTTCCTCTGATGCTCCATGATTAATCAACTATATGCTCAACACAAGCGAAAGAATAGTCGCACCTGAGAGGTATATATTAATTGTCCATTCATGTACAGTCATATCATAAGTGATATACATGGAACCTTCGCAAGCAGAGTATGACTTAGCTAACTCTTCAAAAGCAAATTGTTCGTCAAGAAGTCTTGATGGATCAATCACTGTGATTTCTCCAGACTTATCAGTGGTAACAACAAAATCAGATTCTAATTCAGGCCTGATGTGGCATTCAAGAACTTCCTTCAACTCCTTAGCAGCAAGAGCCTGTACATTCTCTACAAGTGGGCGGACCTATTAAGGGGCGAGGGGGGGGCAGCTGCCCCCCCCCCCCCCTCAACTTTTAAAATATTTTAGTATATATATTTAGTCTTAAAAAATCGATTATATAACGTAAAATACAATATGTTAATTGTTTATGAAATTATTCAAACATGTCTTTGTTGATGTACTGGTTGGAGGTTTATCACTTTTAGTAAAAGACCTGAGTTCAATACTCGTAATTGCAAACATTAAAAAATGTTTAGTTTAATAAAAATTTATTAACATTAAATAAATGAATTGATTTTCACAAGTGATATTAAACTCTTAACAAAAAAATATTTAAAATTAGAGTGAGGCTAGGAAACCATGTTTTGCAACCAGGATGATGTTGTGACAACTGTTTTTTTTCTTTTCTTTGTACCACCCGCGTATAGCCATTTTCCCTTCTATAAGACTATGCAAATTTTTTTTTTTTTTTTTTGGTTTTCTCTGTTTTCTTTTCTCTATTAGCATCAGAGCATAGGAGGTGGGTCAACTAAGCCTTAGAGGGAGCTTGAGAGGAAGGATCCCCTAAAGAGTTGCTTGATCTTGATGCATGTTGGGGAGGAGGAGTCCCATGCTTTGAGGAGTGCAATCCATGTGGTTGGTGAGTAGATCTAACCTTTCTTGGATAATTTAACCCCTTTGATTGTATGTCTAATCTTTCTTGGTATAAATTTGGGGATTTGCTATTATGGGTTAAGATGAGTAACATAGGGTCTTTCTGTAATAGTAGTTTTTATTCGTTCAGGGTTTTTGTTTTTGATTGCTTCCAGTGGAAAGATGAAGGTGAGAGCTTTCCATAGATAGCTTATATGTAAAATTTGGTTAAATATTGAAGAAGTTATAGGTATTTGAAGTTGGTGTGTTGAACTGTGATTTGCTGAAAATTTTAAGTTTGTCCTTAAACCGTGATGAACAGGGGGTAAAGACTTGGTTTTTTTTTCGGTTATTGAAAGCATTTCGGTATAAATTTCACATGTTTAACAAGTTTAAGTTAAGGGTTTTCCAATGGTGTAAAGTTGTAAGGATTTGGTTGAATAATGCGAATTTGGTGTGTGATTGAAGTGGCTATGTTACTGAAACTTTCTGAGGAAAATCTGCTCCGAGGTTAAAGGCGATGACGTCATGCTGATGTCATCTATTTGACCCGATTTTGACCCCACTTTGACCGATCATAGAATTTGATTTATAACTCTGTTTTTATCACCGTTTTCACCGTTGTGACCACCGTGATAATATTAAGCTTTAGAATAAATTTATTTCACATTTTACAATATTTAATTTTGGGCAATAATGTGCCTCGAGATGCGTGTTTCAAGTAGATGTTGATTATTGAATATTGTGCATCCTATATGTGATTGTGATATTTAGAATTTAGTTCCTCTAATGGAATTATGGAATGATGCTACTTGATTAGTGTTGAGAATCTTGAGTTTGACATGAATACCCTACTCCGGCGTTTGAAATGTACATGGTGGTACATTATGGCCGTAGATGCCTTGGTTTCTAATATTTGTGTAAATCCGTACATAGTGAGTGGTACGGTGACTGTCTCCAAAAGGGGAAAACTAAGCCACTATACGAGTTGTGACTCGCGTGATATAGTGGAGTGTTCCTGAGGAGCAGTGTCTGATTTCCAAAAGGGGAAAACTAAGTCACTGTACGAGTCATGACTCGCGTGATACAGTGGAGTGTTCCTGAGGGGTCAGAAGAAGAGTGTGAACTTATTTCTCTTCCAGCGCGCAGTTTTAAATTGTGATTTGGCCCGTGTGTCCAGTCTTTTGAGGTGAAGTATGCATTTTAGAGACGGCACCCCGTTTGAAATGTATACATACTCAAAGTGGGTATTGGTACACGTGTGGAGGTGTGTCGGGGTGAGACACATTCGGCACATGGAGAGGTGCGATAGGGTATTCATGGTCTAAGGTGTTTTTGTTGATAATCTGATTTGTGCATATGACTAGTTAACCATGTGGTTGGTGTTGTAAGGTAAATGTGGATGTATATGTTAAAATGTGGATTATCATTGTGTTATTTGTAGTTGATTTTTTTTATCTGCTCATACCAGTTTTAGGCTGACCCATTTTGCTTTGTTTTGTTGCAAATGGGTGTACTCTTATTGGAGTGCAGGCGTTGGAAGCGACTTCGTGGATCAGGCCGGGCGGAACTAGATCCTAGAATATTCCCAAGGTCTGTATTCTGTTTTGTGTTTTGTTTTTGGTGTGTATATGAAAGTTATGTTTGTGAGTATGTTCTGAGGGGTAGAGTTACGGGAGAAGGTTGACTTTGGTATGGTTGTTATACTTTGGGAATGCTTGTAATATTTTGGAATTTCGTTTTCCGAGAATTGTTTGTGTGATAATGTGTTGGTGGTATGTCACGTGCCATTCGTAGGAAATCTCCCGTTGTGTTGGGATTTTTCTTATGAGCGGGGCGTGATAGATGTGGCCATCGTTAGAGGAGTTTTTTACAACTTTGAGATACACATAAAATTTTGGAAATTTCATCATTTTTTCAGATCACGACACGTCTTCCTGATTACAAAACATGGTTGCAAAAACCTGGTTTTCTAGCATTTTTGTTAAATTAATATCTAAATAATAACGATAGAATTCAATGAAAATATATACCATTAGCCAACTCGTATAAAATTTGAGGCTTATATAAACTATTTTTTCTTTGAAATTGTATTATGATCACATTAGATTCACAAATTTCAAAAAAAAATTAGCTTCACCTAGAACTTATCCTAATTATTTGTGATTCTCAATTCTAGACAACTAGGCTTTATAGCCACTTTTTGTCAGGTTTTATGTATTTTACATTTCTATCCCTTCTATAGATAATGTTTGTGATTGTATTTTAAAGAGAATGGGTAAAAAGGTGTAAAAATGTTCTAGCCTGGCCAAAAAATGGCTTTAAAGTCTAGCTGCCTAGACAAACTCTTTGCTAAGGTTATCAATAGTGACTTTCTAGTTATATATTCTAGTTATTATGTTTGTTTGCTCTTTGCTAAGGTTATCAATAGTGATCTTCTTTTGGCTTAAAATTGACTACGCTTAGATCCAATTTGATATATGCATTGTATTTTATAGTTGAATTTTTTTATTAGTTACTAGCTTCGGTAAAAAAATGAAATTGGTTTTACCATTGATAACTACTATTATCAACTAATAAGTATTTTTCATTTCGCCCTCCCTGAACTAAAATCCTGGGTCCACCCCTGAGTGAGAGACCACTATCTCCATTGGCTTCTTTCATCTCAACTTAATTAGTAGGTGAAAATAAGACCCTAGTTGCTTACCCATATGGAGGTGGGTTGTGAAAATTAATTAGTGGAAGGGTTAGTAAAGGATTTAAAGGCATCTACTTGCCAAAAGTCGTATCAACAATGCCACCGCCATTGCGAGTATGACTCATGCGACTATTAATGTATAGACTTTAGGTCCGTCATTTGTCATTTGTCATTTGTCATTTGTCATTTGTACTAGTATAGTATTTAAGTCATGTCTTTGTTTTGTTACGTTAAATTAAAAGAAGTGACTATGATGAGATGATAGTGAGTTCCTTAATTTGTTTTGTGAAGTGATAAGTAATGACGATGCAGAAGATGATAGTGAAAGGTCTTTTTCTCGTTATGGTAGGGGTAACCAAAATTCATTTATTGATATTGGGGCGATGATATATGAAGTTGTATTTGGTACGAGTACTCCTTTGCCACCGCAATAAGTGCTGCTCTTTTATGCTCATACCTGTTTTTAATGACAGTATGTGGTGAAAAACAAAATGAAATAGATGGTTATAGAACTCTATATTCCTAATCAATTGACTTGTCTATTCAAATAGTTGAAACATTAGTTACGAAATCATCATTGTTGAAATATTGTCTAGATTATTTTTCTTAGATGTGGAATATATGTTACAACATGTCTCCAGGCGAATTTAAAAGGATCTTGTTTACATGCCCTTACAGAAATCTTCAAATCATAATTTCATGAATTCCAATCTGTTCTTACCATCAAGGCCAGTAGAAGTAATATTCCTCAAGTAATCTCGGTAGCTTACGGTCTTATACTTCTCTGTAATTTTTCCCTTTACAAGTTCTGGGAAAGGCCAATTGTTGTTCTGAAGTTTTGGTTGTGAAATGCAGCAATTGAGATGCGTTCCTTCTTTGGGTCAATAATGGCCCTGTGCTCGATGCTCTTGTATTTTCCATTGCTCGTTATCTACACAAACAACTGATAAACATGACCACGATCAAACATAACCTGCGCTTGTGTATTCAAAAAATTATGTTATGTTAATTACCTCAATGACATCACCAATATGACGATAAAGCACCTGAAATGGGTTTCACAGGCATCCAATTCCCATTTTTCTTAATCTGCAGCCCATCAACATCATCCTGACTTGAGTGAGCAGAGTAAAGGGCAGAACCATCAGAGTGGGGAGAAAGGCCTAAAACCTTGTGTGGCGTGTGGACATGGTGCATAGTAATTCAACCTAAATGTTGCATACCATCCTCAAATACTTTTGTGAACTTTTTCTGGTTCAATCCCCAGGTTGCTTAGCAAATCAACCTAAAAGACATATTGCAACTTTTTGCACCTCTAGTAATACTTTTCCGTTGTTTCCTGAATTCCAACAAAGAGATACATCTAATTAATTAAGCAACAAATTTTGATGCTCTCTTAAGTGTTCGTGTGAGGTTCATCTCAATCATCCATTCAGAAATAGTTTTTTAGTTATAAAGTTGTTCATAAATTACACGGTCGACCAGTGCTTAATGAGTTGTCAAGAACATTTAAAATTTAAATGAGCCCCGACATCCCATGTGAATGAAACCTACATCTATTTTATATATACATATACCTAGGGCAATGAATTTTTCATTGATAATTTTCCATGAAAACATTTTGTCAGAAAGACAGTATTTCAGGTATATATACCTGAAAGAAGTAGGGTTGGTAGGCCAAAACTTGAAGTTTCTTTGGTTGATGGGTAAAGCGAAAAGGAAAAGCATGTCACCCAATCAAGTTTCTGCTCCTCAGAAAACACAAAGGCTTGGCCATAGCTTCAATGCCATTGGATACTTGTGCGTAGCTTTCTTCTCTTCAGTGGCAGCTTAAAGAACTCTTGTGTGTCAGTTTCATTTCTCAATCACTTCTCTGATGCTCCATGATTGATCAACTATATGGTTACCACACAAAGAGTAGATGAGTATATTCCCCAAGTAATAAACACTACACCAAATTGAACTTTTGTAAATCTCTAAAACAGTATCACTTTTGAGATGTACAATTCACCAAACAATTTAAGTCAAAACTAAATTAGTCTAAAAATGAAAACAGTAACACAAAAAAAATGATACATAAATTGGATCACCATGATAGTATCACTTTAAATCATACTCTTTATGGTGATACAATTATTGTATCATTTTGTTTGTGAAATATGTAAATTGTTAATAATTGTTACACTTCAAAAATGATACTGTTTTTTGGGTTGTTACAAAAATGTCAATTTGGTGTAGTGAATAACTGAACAATAAAATAAACAACATGCAATGATAATCTTTTTCACTGTTTTAGGTACCTGAAAGAAGCCCCATTCTTCACAAGCAGAGTGTAACTTAGCTAGCTCATCATGTGCAAAATGTTCGTCAAGGAGTCTTGATAGATCGATAACCGGGATTTCTCCAGAATTCTCAATGGAAACAACGACATCAAATTCTAGTTCAGGCCTGATGTGCGTTCAGGGATCTCCTTCAAGTCCTTAGCAGCAAGAGCCTGCACATTCTCTACTGGGAGAGACGCACCATACGACCTTATCTCATCTACTTCCATCTCAACCTTAATTTAGTTACACACAAAACAAACTAGCTAGGTGTTCACTTATAGGGTGGTACACTACAAACAATATTATTTTTTTATTAAAAGCCTGTAGCTTATAGATAATAATTATGTTTCTAGCTGACTTATGAACGTCATCGAGAAGGAATATTGATAATCTGTCTACCATATCGTAATCTAGCTTCTATAATGCTAAAAGTAGCTCCAAAAATATTAGGTAATGATGTAACAGATGAGCTCATTCTCATAGATTTTTTTTTTTTTTAAAAGAGCCTAAGATCATAAAAATTGCCAACACCTGCTGGTCTTGGGCTGGCTTCAATATCCAGTCCAATTCTTGGAACGTGATTGTTCACTTAGAGCATCGTATAAGTTAAATTTGATATTCCAATCAAATTCCCTACATTAACTTTTTCATCATTGTTTAAAGGGTTTTTTTTAAGTTTGGCATTTATTGAATTATACCTATTAAAGTTTGATCTTCGTTTTGAAAACTATTTGGTCTAACCCTCATTTTTCTGACGAAACCGTTAAGTTCACGTCATTGATCGGTTAAGATTAATTTTCAGATATTTTTACCTTTTTTTTTATCCTTTTACCATCATCATAGGTTAACCATAGTAAGTATGTCATGCTCTTTTGGGTGTGTCTTCGTCTTCGATGTGTTGAAGCATCTCGTCCTCGATTGTCGTCTTGAGCACATAAAGTGTCTTCCCATCTTTGATTTCCCATTTTTCTTAATTCAGCAGCGTCCTCCCTTGGCGATGGCGCAGTCTCACTACCGCCTACCACAGTCTTGTCCTTGCAAATAGGACTTTATTCTTGTCTGCCAGCTCTTTTTTTTTTTTTTTTTTGAAAGGCAAGCGCGGGTGTAAATGGGCTCCCCAGACCACAGAAAAATAGAAAAATAGAACCGTGACAAGTGCAACTTTTTGTGGTTGAGCTTTGTAAGCCCACTAGTTGTGGCACAAGATCTCCCATGTGACAAGGTGCAACTTTTTTGTGCTAACGAGTAAGCTTGGTCCAAACCAATCTGCTTCACAGTCTCAAATTGTGCACGAACGATCTCCACATGTAGTGTCTCACCAACGGCAACTGTGAACAGTGTTGAATAGTGAACCCGTGAACATTGTTGAATAGTGTCGTCTTTTATTAAATAGTATTGTAACTCCGACGAACAGTACCACTCCGGCTCTGATACCAAATTGTTGGTATTTGGAGGAGAACTTGGACTTACAAAATACTGGATTTTATTGATTTCTCAAAGATGCTACAAAATCACACCCACTTTTGATTGAACTCACAATTGAGCTTATTTGCTCTTATATCATCACAACTCAACCTTCACCCCTATTATACTAGTTCTAAGGAGGTGGAGGAAGTGTATAGAATCTTAGATTTTCCAAAGAATTTCTAGATAGCTACACATTGACAATTGTTAGGATGATTCTAGAACTTCTAGATTACCTATGTTTCTAGAGATATCTTGAGGAAAGTAGGAGAGACTTGAAGTCTCTAGAGAAACTAGAGTCCTGTAATGACCTCCACAGATACAAGGACAACCTCCTCTGCAACCCCCAGACAAACATGACGACACAACAAGGCAACAAAATGTGGCAACCTAATGGCAGTAGGATTCGTTTGGAATAACCACCACATGGTCAATTTGTGCTGGCAAATGGATGGGTACGGTCATGTAATTCTGAAAATCAACGTCCCTACGTGCAAATTCATGGGATTGGACCCATCAAAGTTTGGAAATGGCCAAATATTGGATCTCTCCAGGAATAGATGTTTTTAATCCCTCTATTCCCTCTTAAATGCTCCAAGCATTTTTTGGAGCATCCTTTCCTTGTAATTAAGTCCTTTGTTCTTTTGTTTTCTGTCTTTGGTAGAATCTGTGTATTTTCAAAGCTGAGATTTTAAAAGCAGATCATTGTTTTTCTCACTTTCTATCCTTTCCCGATATTTCGAAAGATTTCCATGTCTTCAGCTGTTGTTGTACATCCCAATTCTCATAATACAAAGAAATCTTGATTGAGTTAGTTTGAAATATTGGTGTGAATTTAATTAAAAAAAAAAGGGAAACAATTCTTAACTTTCGAACCTCTCTCTAAATTGTTTTAGTCTTATGGAGGAGTTAATAAGGATAGTTTTTTGACTTGGATTGGACCCCAAGGGTTCCCACTTTTGTGAAGGAGGGAGGAAATAAACCAATGTTGGTCTACTCCACGCGTGCACGCCGCCACCCGGTGGGGTTGAGATAAACCTATTTTATTGGAAAATAAAATATAATTATTTTTTAATTGCTTTAGAGAACAAGACTGAGTCAAGGAGACTAGTCTTCTCTCCACTTTTCTATGATTCTTCACTTATTTAGCCACACTTTCTCTCAAACGGATCTTCTATCGCCTATAAATAGTGTTCTCTCTCTCAGATAAATATATCAAAAGTAAACACAGTTATATTGGAAACAAAATCAGTCGTTTCAAAAGAGTTTATTGTAAACAGTTTCTAATATTTCATAGAGTTTTCAAACTCTGTTTCATCAAACAAGTTCGAGTTTGTTTTCGAAATACTTTGCTTATTTACTGTAATTGGTTTATGTGATTCGAGCAAAAGAAACTGGGTGAAATAGATTTTCGTTTTCGGCAAGTGCATGTGACTGAATGAGACAAAAAATATTTTGAGTTGTTTTATCATGGGGACGAAGGGCTTACAGACTGCATGCACAAATCTTGAGCAGACCCGCAAAACTCTTAAAGAGAGCAACATAATCCGCAACTCAACCCAAGAAAACTCCGGTAACTTCGTCCTATTTAAATTTGCAGCAATTGTATTTCGAACAAATTATTATATGTTCTACCTATCTATTTACACTTGAGACGTTTGCGCCATTGTTAATAATATGTTTGTCTACAAAAAATTAAACAATCAAAGAAAAAGAGGAGGTGCATCAGAGTTTCTCTCTATTTGATGTGCATATTCATTTTTTTTAAGGAATAATCTTACTTAACTATAGTTTAAACCTAAGGTAAGGGTAAAAGGGTCTGAAAATTAATCTTAATCGGTCAATGACGTGGACTTAACGGTTCAGTCAGAAAACGAGGTTAGACTCATATAGTTTTCAAAATGAGGGTCAACTCTATTAGTTATATCTAATGAGTGCAAAACTCAAAAAAACCCTTATTTAATACTATATATTCACTTTTTATATCAATTTAATTTCAATTATACTATTATTAATTTCAATTTAATTTTAGTTTGAAAAGTTAAAAGGTTGAAGTTTTTT
>QNQO01008418.1:0-48291 GCA_003290165.1 Berberis thunbergii
CCATCAGAGCTGGTTTAGCATTCACAGCCTGTGGATCTTTGTTGTCGGCCTCCACTTGCGACATCAATGGTGTCAGGAAGGTACCTTTTCATCGTAAGATCCCAAAAAAGGTGTCAGTAACCACAGCTTAAGAATCACAAAGCTTCATGCAATCTACTTGGACCAAGTTCTATTAACTTTCTGAGTTTCCCAAATGAATTCATGATTCACATGTTTTAGACATGAGTTTTAGTGATGTTCAGTTGTCAATATCATACAATGCTTCTGGTAAGTTGGTGCCTATCAATCGATGCATGCATTTTCTTATTCTCTGAGTGCGAATTTACAATCATGCTAACATAGCAAGGCAAATTCATGCACATTTCGAAGGCTAGCGCTTAAAAAGAGATATGAAATGAGACAGATGAAAATCTAAAAGTAGGGGGGTTCTTACATTTCTTCTTCGGGTTCGTTCTTAAGGGCATCCTTTGCTATGCACTGAAAAGCTGCTTCCACATTGAAACCCTCTTTAGCAGATGTCTCAAAGTAAGGAATGTTGCCCTTTGAGGCACACCAAGCCTTTGCCTTCTTTTCTGAAACCTGAGAGACAAAAGGCACCAAATGAATAGGTAAATTTTTGCTTTCTGTTAAGTATAGATTGCAAATTCTCTTACAGTGGTTGACAAATTAGATAATGGTTATCATGTGCGTATTAGTGTAAGAGTATGTATATTCCAAGGGTCAATCAAAAACAAATATGCAGTTCGAACTATTCGATATTCACAAGTATCCTAAAAAGGATCAGAACTACTATATGTTTTGTGAAAATTCGATAACATATAGTATTGAACTGAACAGAATGGCTTCTATTCACTTAAAAGTTGTATAGCAAACCTAATTAAGAGTATTTTCTGGTAGATCCATTCACTGTTCTGTAGATAACATTATCATGGAGAAGGATATCACTATGAAAGAGGCTTCCCCGATTCATCAATATTATAAAGCCAAATCTACACCACGTAATTTACACAAACTCGAGCGAAACAGCAACACACAAACTGCTGACATAGCAAGGATGACACCTGCGGAGACTTTTGGGGGTTTTCATGGACACTTGGCTTGGTGAACTAATGAGACAAGAATGTAAATTGGGCCAGAGCACCATGTATCCACCGCCGTCAGCAGGGTTACTACGGAGTCATATGGGACCATTGCAGGTTACAAAGCATTATTTGCCAATAGGGCCAAGAACCTTCTTCCCGCATCCCTTGCCTATAAACAGTAAAGAAATGAGGAAAGAGAGGAACATTGAGCATATATTCAACTCCTTGGTGCTTGTTTCATTTTTATAGGGGCAAAAGCAAAACGGCCATTCATTTGTTGAACAGACAAAAATCCTAATGATACTTCAGTAATAAATTACTAAGAAAGGCCCACATACGACAAAGATTTTTTGTTGTAGCGACAAGGAGAAGTCCGATTCCTATTGCTATAGGAACTGGAAGTGGAACCGGTATGATCTCATACATATTGAGATGTATGTGCCATATGGAAAAAATAAATAGACATAAAATAACAATTTTTTTATTAATTTTAATTGTTTCCGATTCACCAGTTTTTATCTTCTTTCGGAAATATAGAATGTAATAGCATGTGGGCTCACAACCTAACACAACTTATTCGTAACATAGTAAGCTTCCAATTTTTCTTTCATATAGAACGTAATAGTAATATTTTATGCAATGGACCTACTGAATGTATCATACTGGTTTAAAAATAGGCTCATAAGCAAATAAACCATCGGGGAATTCATTCTTTTATCATTCTATTCACTGTCACATTCTTCAGTATGGATGAAAAACATACAACTCTTGCTAATAAGAGCATTAGAAATTATTATGTGATGCAAAATATAGGTTTAGTTTTCTGATTATCCTTTTTGTCATGTGAAAAGACATGCCCCTTACCTAGGGCCTGAGGTTTGTACCCTTTGACTTAGTTAAGATAATATGCATATGCATTCAATTGGCGTTATCATGTTCTATTAGCCTATTAGCACACTTAATAAAATCACTTGGTCGAACTACTTCATGTGACCTAGTTTGGGCACAGACGAGGATGAGGATGGATGAGAGAACTAGAAACATAAGTTAAGAAAGCATACCACTCGCTATTACCACCATTCGACATCTACCTTGTTTCCCAGCACCACAAATGGAAAGTTTTCCTGGGTCAGATGGACTTGCCTGGACATTACACCACAAAGAAAAAAATGAGACTTGGTCCCATGATGTTGTATGAAATCTTCAAGAGTGTTGGGCATGTGACAACAAATGCTCTTGTGTGACACTGTTACTTGTAACTGGAGTTCCTATCCTACAGTACATATCATGTATCTAGCTTAGTACTGTTCTCTGCAATTTTATAAAGACGCATAATTATATTTTAGAATATATTCTTTACAACCATAGCTTTTATACATCTTGTACACATGTAACGACCACATTTTTAAGCCTAATTATTGCACTGCTTCTAAATTTTTATATTTTTATATAACTCATTTATGACCAAGGATTTAATATTATACGTGTATGGTGTATTACAATTTATTGAAGGTAGTATCCTAAAGTACTAGGAGAGTAGGAGTTAGAAATTAATTTAGTGTGGTACAAGAGTTATTTGTGTAGGTATATGAATAAGGGCAATTATGTAAATACATAGGTAATTGGTTGTTGTTTGATGGGTTGACCAAGTAAAAATCACAAAACAAAACGAGAGTGGATGTGGTGGGTGGTCATGTTTGTGTTTGCTAGATAAAACCTAAAAGGAAACATTGAAGAAAAGAGAAAAAGAATGGAGAAAATACCAAAGGAGAAAGGAGTAAATGGGAAAAGCACAAAAGGACAAAGAAGAAGACAAATGGAAGGGAAAGTGAAAAAGGAGGAAGACTTCTCCTTTATCTAGGTAAGAGACGGGTTGTTTATTTTTACTTATTCGGAGGCAGAAATTCTAAATGGCCTGGGAAATCCAGCAAGGTTGACTGCCTGGGAGGGCGCATTTACACTATTGCCCCTCCCTCTTTAACAACTTTTTAAAAAAATATTTAAAAAGGAGGGGGCAAAAGTGTAATTTCACCCCCTCCCAGGCAGCAGCCTCGCTGGTTTCCCAGGCCAGCTAGAAAAGCTCGGATTCGGAGGATACATCATGTTATACTATTAGTATAATATAACTATGAAGATCTTGGTACTAGTTATGAATGATCTAATTTATTTGTGCTATAGTATTTAGATTTTTATCTCGAATAACTGCAATTGTTACTTGGATTTTTACTGGATTAAAAATCTGCATATATGGGTTAGAAATTCAGATTTATAAACCCTGATTTTTCATATTTTAAATTACTACACCAATAGAAAAATGAAAAATTACTTGAATAAACAATTTACATATTGTATTATACATTATAAATTCATTTTTTAAAGGTAAACCCCTGTTTAAGGTGAATCTTTCTTTCCTGATGTTTTTAGGGTGATGCCCCAATAAAATTTTATTGTGTTGCATATAATAATGTGATGCATAACTTTGAATACTTGAGTTTGTGGAAACTTTATTAGTTGTCATGAGTATGATCATAGTTTCGTAGTGGATGTTATTGATTTGCTTATGCATTAAGCCAAGTCTTAGCAGTTCATGCTTGTTATATTGATGTTTGTGTATTGTTAGTTACCTATTAAACTATGTTGATTATGGTTGTATGATAAATATTCCTAACGAGAAACTAACTTGCAGGTCTTGCAGAATAGAAATATTTTAGGTTGATGCCCGTTTGTAAGCCAAGATGTGGCTGAGTATTTGCTCCGTCCTTAGAGGTGACCTGAAGTGTATGCACATTATTTATGCCAGCTTATAGGCTTGTGACTCATTCATGAGGCCTTCCGGGAGAGGGGTATCATGTATGTGATACCCCGCTTGGGATATCTGTGCACGGAGTGGTTGCTATGCACGAGATGGGGCATGTGGGTGATGTATATTCGGCACAGTGGTAAGTGCGATTCTGGTAGGAACTAAGCTAGAAAATGTTTGGTGTACATGTGAGAATTGATATTATTTTTATGAGTAGTTGCACTAAATGGTATATCAGATTCTATGTTTGTTTATGTCGGAAATCATTGCTGAAATGTATAAGTGGGTTTAGGAGTTTGGAGAAAAACTCGTTTGGAGCATTTTTCGTGAAATGCAGTTTTGTGATATTTGGCAAAGTTTTGAGGTTATACCTTTGGAATTGATGTCAAATCATCTTCAAGACATCAGTGAAGAAATTCATTTTTCGTGTAGTTTGAGTGCCCGAAAATTATGAGCCCTCACGGGTTGATGAAAATGTCACAACTTTTCAGTTTTGAGATTTTTTAAATCCCGCACCGTTTGATCAAAAGATGTCACATTTTTTGATGTGCCATTTTGTTATATTATTTAAATGGTAGTTAATCTTGTAATGCAGGAGGGTAAACCTTGTTAATATCTTATACATGTATGGTTTATCCTAGATTAGTGTGTATCGAGGGTAAGTACCAGGTAGATTTACATAATTATGATAGGATACATTGTGTTAAGAAACTACTTGCTTCCGTTACTTAAGAAGATTGTCAGGTACCAAAGAACTATATGTCTTAACCATGTGTGTATCTACATTGTATATTTCTTCATGATGTATATCAAACTTCTTCTATTAGTGCTTGAAATTCTCATACCAACATTGCTAACCACAATTTGTCTTGTACATCTTTGGTGCACTCTCGTATGAGTGTAGCTCCCGAACAACAACATGATTGATAGTGAGTCGAACTAGGGAGCGGGGATCGTTCTTGGAATTTTGAGTTAGCTTCTTTGTGCTACTTAGCTATTTATTCCAATCCAATTGGTAATAAGACTTTTTAATGAGTCACATTATTTAGTTAGTTATACTGTGGGAGTTGTATTTCATTTGCGGAAGGAATTAGATGTATTTGTTTTCGAAGTTGATCTAAGCAGTTGGAGATGTTGGTTGCTAGATTGTATGGTTTATTTGATGTGTTGAATGTGAGCAATGGTTAACTAAATGTGTTGTTAGACAATTCACGAGCTAATTTGTGGAAAGTCAAGTATTTAGAGAATATTTGATTTTTCCAAAAATTGGGGCATGACAATACCCAAATTTGACAATGTAAATACTTCTCTGTCCCTGAATATTTTTCTTTTAAAATCTTTTTAGTTTCAGATTGACCACGTCCAACACCCCGAATTCATCTCTGGATTCTAAAAGGCATACTCAGATCTCTGTAATCCAGGGTCTCAGAATGTAAGCAGATAAAAAAAAAAAAATACCTGAATCAAAAACTCCTCTCGCCAATTGTTGAGGTTCTCAAATGACTTCATGACATTCACATCGTACACGAGAACACAACAATCCGCCCCACGGTAAAATGCTACACCAAGGCTTTGGAACCTTTCTTGTCCAGCTGTATCCCATATCTGAACAGTACAAGTTTAGAAATGTGGTTACAATACAGAAATTCACTTCAAATCATCTCATGATACTTGAAGCCTCTGTTAGCCTAACAAGCTACTCAGTTTCTTTGCAAATTATATCATCGATTGTAACTTAAGGAAAAGTTAATGATCTCATTACTCAAACAGTAAGAGCACATCAAATATGGAAGAGAAGGCCTGCAAATTATCATCTACTGAATCAAATCATAGAAACCTTTCTATGAGTCTCATTCCTGCTGTTTGTATCCAAACTTACTACTAGACTACTAATTACAACCTAGGAAGCGTGGAGACAGAACACACACACAAATGACACAGACAAAGTGACAATGAAAAATGTCAGATTCAGAAAAAATAGAACATGGACACTGCATGGAAAATTCACGAACAAAAAACGACTATAAGAGAGGTGCCAAATCTATACTCTTTTCTCGTAAGTTGACACCAGGAAAGAATACCAATACTCTGCACTCTGTACTCCTGGAGTACACCTACAATGGGGCCACATTTAACAGGCTAAGAGTTAGGATGACAAAACCTCCTAGAATTGATCCCAAATTTAAAGGAAAACGAGTAGTGCCTTCCTGAATTTAGGAAACACAATTTAGCTCCAAGCAACTCGTACATATCATCCGGCCTTTAAAACCAAAAGTCATATGAGATCATAATACCACAGGAGATGTTCAGAGCATCCATAATAAGCCTTCCTAAGGATGTCTAGTTACCTTTATTATTTTTATTTTTATTTTTCTTCAATTAAACACATAAAAAAGCCCCACATTAAGCAATCAAACAGAACCGTCTTTCTCCAATTTCCTGTAAAGCACAAGGAGGATCATGTGTCTACCACAGGCTAGTTAACTCTCTAATGGAGGGTGAATAAAGTATGCCCCCACTAGGTCATGGGGACAAAGTTAACCTGGATTTCATTGCTTACTGTGAATTTTAATATTTCGATAAACTTAACCCTCTTTGATTCTGTATTGTGGATGACCTGCCTTAGAATCAAACACACAACCCCCTCACTTATGCTAAAAATGTTTGTTTGGCTGCTAAAACTCTCATGTTTGTCGACGGATGCTTAAAAGATTCGATGTCATCTCCGTTTTCAGAAAAATCCAATGAAATTGGCGTGTATCTTTAAACTAAATTCACAATATGAGGGCAAAGCATAAGTTTTTTTTTCTCCCCAGGCCTATAATGCACACGTTAAATGCTTCACCATCACATACAAGGAAAAAAAAAAATCCGTGACAAAATGTAAACATCTTTACAATATAATCTTGATAGATACCAGATAAATGATGCTACAAACATACCTGCAATGTGAAGAGTCTATCTTCAAAATGGACTTCTTTCGTCAAGAAATCTGCTCCAATTGTTGCTTTGTACTGATTGCTAAACTTACGATTCACATATCTGATCGCAATTTCGTTAAGGCAAATCAAACACATGTTACTCATCAAAGTTCAAATAAGGAGCTAAAATTCAAGATAGAGAAACACTGAGATCGCATATAAAGGATACTGATTCATCAAAGATGTCTTCCCGACTCTATCAAACCATCAAAACAGAATCAAATTAGAGAATCAATTAATCAAAATCGATCAAATCTCATCTTAAATCAATGAGAGAGAGGAAATTCACCCGCTGTCACCAAGGATTATGACCTTGAGAAGCATTCGCCTACGTGAAGCCATGAATTTGAAGCTTGCTTTGGAATCTCCTATATGAATAAGGGATTGAAGGGAGAGAGAAAAAGGAATTGAAGTTCGATTGGATTGAAAAAATGAGAGATGGAGATGAAATAAGAAATTAGAGAAATTAATAATTATTAACTGGACGGAGAGATTGATTTGTGAATTACAGGTGATGAAGACAGTTGTCTGCTGGGTGCGATTCCGAATATGCCCAATGCCACCGTTATTGGGGTAGGGTGCAAATAAACAAACAAATGCAACTCATATATGTGGTGGGTGGGACCTAACTGGAGATTCATTCAGATTTTGGAAGGCAGAGACTATGTGCATCCGCTATTCATTTTTCGTACCACCACTAAAAAAACTTGACATCTCATTTGTACTATGTACCACCACCGTTTACATTCCAAAAAAGGGTTGCTACGTGTACCTAATTGTTTGGCTTGATGCCTCCAACTTATGTTTTAAATTTAGTTTTTTAAATTTGTTTGGTGTACCGAACCACATTTTGTTTATCCTAAAATAAAACATCTAGAGACGAAAATTACTCATGTTGTTTATTAAAGACTTTGTATGAATAATTCCTAATAGGGGTGGGCACGGACGGGATGGGACAAGATATACCCATCCCGTTCATATGGGATCAGGACGAGACGGGATGGGAAAAACCTCATCCCGACCTCGTCCCATCCCAAACCAGTTCGGGACGGGATCAATATCGCGGGATGAGATGCCCACCCCTAATTCCTAATATAAAATTTTTGATGTAGGATAGTTTAAGTTTTTAAACACATTTTTTTAATATATGATATAATAGTTGTTACAATTTTGAAATTTGTGTATTAACTTACATTTTTTAATTTATTCATTTTTAATATGTATTACTATTGTTTGTTTCTATATGATTGATAAAATTTAAATAATGCGGCTGAATTTTGTTTTATAAATAATGGTTTTTTGTTCTTTTATTCAAGAATCAATTAACGCCCCTAAATGAGTAAATTCACTATCAAATGATTTTTATAAATAAAAATAATAAGTCAGTGTTACATACATTAGGTTGGTGCAACAAAATCGAAACATCCCAAATATCAGTATAAAAAGAATTTATGCAACTGAGTCAAATAGTACAGTACACATAGAAACTCCCCAAAAAAAGGTCTTCTCTTATTGATCATATCATTCCGCCCTAACTTGACACATCTCCCCACTTTCCTTCCCTAAATGTTGTCTTATGCATTTTCAATTCCTAGGATGATAATGCAGGTGATGATGATGATGATAAGCAAATTCAAATTTCACATATGAAGATGTTGTGCCTTAAATAGGGTCCAATCCCTTATGCAATTTCTACGGAACTGCATAGTTTTTAGTAGGAGTGGGCATTTAGGACCGAAAACTAGGACCCGGTCCTAAATGTTGTGCATTTCGGATCGGTTTTAATTAATTAAAAATTTTCGGTTGTAAAAGCTCGACCCGAAGTTTTTGGTCCGGGCCTTGGTTTCCAATTCTGAAGCCCATCGAGTAACTGGCCCGGCCCGGGTAGCCTTACTAAATTAATGATAACTGATAAGAAGTAATCTAAACACAGGTCTAATAGCACCAATTCAGTAATATAACCTTCATTTTCAGGAAATTGACATAAAATTTTGATAAACAAATCCAGAACCTCTTGATGCAAAGCTCACATGCAATGCAACAAAATCAACATTGTAACTCTTAGGAGAACAATCAGATTATTGAAACCATTCAAATTATGAAAACAAACACAAATCCCTAATTGTTCATCACCAACTCTCATTTTTTTTCACTAAACAAAACAAGAGAGGGGAACAAAACCTACAAAACCCTAAAAAGTACCACCCCTTTTTGTACCTCGCAACCTCATCCTCGTTGGGGAAGAACCCCATGAGCCTCCCTGTAGAATTATGGTAAGCATACATAAACCCGCCTTGATGTCGCAAGGGTGAGCATAATAGGGAAAAGAAAAAAAAAATCAGAGGGAAACTTGCCCCCTAGTGGCTCCGTCCCTGATGTCCAATACATTTGTTGACAAAATTTGATTTTAAATCTTCAGTTTTATCAAACACCAACCCATGTTTTCAATATGGGATCAATCAGTAACAAAAAAAGGTTTGGAAGATGGTCAACCAAACATGCCTTCAACATCGCATCACCATCATCAAGAGTGTCCCCACATCTTCAACAACTCTACTAGTACTCCAAATCATCATGTTACTTCACAAGCTCATTGAAGTTATTGGAGCAGCACCACCACAACATCTCTGAAAACAATGCAATTGGGATAAAAGCAACCATGAAGTTCATTCTTGGCCGATCCGGAGTTGTACAGAGCTGCAAATAGAGATGATCCAGAGAGAGCAGGGCGAGATGGTATTGGCGAGATGCTGATGGCGATAGCAAGGTGAGGGGAGAAAAAACATTTTTTTCTTGTCTGATGGAGAGGGAGGAGAAGGGAGAGAAAAAAAGATCTGGTTGATTGGACTGAGACCGACCCGAACCGAGATCCGGTTAACCGGCCTTATTCGGCCCGGTCTCGATTTTCAAATTTCAGTTTTAAAAATTCGGTCCGAGCTTCGATTTTAGGTTTTCGGGCCAATTACCCGGACTTGCCCAACCCTAGTTTTTAGAAACAAATTAGGTTGGGGATACAAAGGTTGTGTTTAATCTCGCAACTAAGGATTGTGCAACTTCATAGTTTGTTTGTTTTTTTAACAAAATCAAGGTGCAACATGGGGTTCTGAAACTAATTTTTAATCTTGCAGCCAAGGGGTATGAAATGAAACTAATTTTCAATCTCACGTAACAAGCTTGTGCATTTTAGACTCAATCACGCACTACTGATATACGAGAGTAGGATGCAATACATATGATGAATCAGTTTCCATACTCCTTGACCTTGACCAGCACAAAAAACACACGTGAGCCAAAAATCACCGTTGTGGCTATCGATGGCATTCCGATGCTAAAGTCAGACAAGGCTTGAGAAATGTGTAATGCTTAAAATTGGATCCTGTAGCGTACCTTAGTTCCTCCACCTTGGCTTTTATTTATCATGCAAGAGTCATTGTTCAGTTATGCCTTTGGTGACGTGGTTTTAGCAAAGATATTTGTTAGAAATCCTTTCCTTGTGGAGTGTTGTCTATGCAAGAGAGTTTCCATGCATGACTTATACTCTGGTATTTGTTTCCTGGTAGGAATCAATTGTGGCTGGCATGCATGTCCTAAATCAAACTCCTAGATACTTGTCTTATTTGGTCTTACAAGTACTGGGCTTGACCATATGACTTATGAGCTTAATAGGGCTTTGTTGATTGGGTCCAACCTCTTAGTACCCGCTTCAGTGGGCTTGGAGTAATATGAGGTTTGGGTCGAACCATGGCAGACACTCACTTAGAGGCATGTGCTAGCTTGATCATCATGATACATGTATAGTGTGGATTACTAGACAATTTCGTGTGTCATCAACATAAATTCAACATTTTTTTTCAATTGCAAGTCTTCAAAAACGTTATGTTTGAGAAATGTAAAGAGCGGGATACAATACATAAATTTCTACATTTTTTTTATTTGATTGCAAGTCTTCAAAATCTTTGTCTTTGAGATGTAGAACGAGAAAGCAGTAACAAAAGAAAAAAAATATCGTGGGAGAGGAGATTTGCTTCCATTTGAACAAAATACCATTGGTTTTACTTCAAATAAGTGGAAAATTGGGAATATTATACAAATATTGAGTTGCATTAACAAAATTCAATAAGATTATTACACAAAGCAAGATCTTGTGGCAATGGGAAAAAAATTATAAAAACTTTTAGAAGTAGTTTGTTACATGGATGGTTTGGAAAAATAAAATATAAGAAGTGAAGAAAAATGGAGCTATTTTAAAATATAAACTTCTAAATTCATGTTTAATCTATGAAAATTTAATCATAATTAATGATATACCGAACCATCCTTTAATCTGCACTGTACGCATGTCACGATGGTCTCATCAACAACAAAAAAACATGTCTGATTGCCCACCAAATCTGGTAAGGCACAGACAACATTAAGTCCAATTCGGCAGAATTCAGAGAGTTGGATCCAAGTTGCAACGCCCTACTAAACTCACATGTCACATGATAAAGCCCAATACCATAAGGACTAATCAGGCAAATATCTGGGGGATCTCCTAAGATAGGCATGCTAGCAAAGCATTACTAGGAAACATATACCGGAGTATAAGTCGTGCATGGAAACTTTCTTGTATGGACAACACTCCAAAATGGAAACCTCTTCCGTAAATTTAGGAGCACAAGTCATGACTGTGAGAGCGTCGCTAGTTTCAACGGATCCCAAAACCATGAGAGGAACAAAATCAGGCCCCCGCACTGGTGTCAGCTGCGGCGGACCTCAGGGTGTATTTACTATCAACCCAGATGTAGCTGATTGCACGAGCGGTGGAGATTCTCACTCAGCAAAACCCTCCACCCGCAGAGGGAAACCAAGAGCAGCAATGAGTCTCGTCCCTAGAAACACCGGAAAGCATGTTCAGGAGAGTTGTGCTTCCCTTGTAGGCTCTCAGTGGATCAGAGGCGAAGACCCAACGTCTAGGGCTGATAGATAGGCCTCTTATAACCCTATCTGGCTAGGGGCCACCAACCTTAACGTGTTGTTCAACCTCATTGTCCCTCCGTTCATGGATCACATCATGAATGAGCCTTTGCCTAAGAAATTCACTTCACTGAAACTGGAGTCCTATGATGGAATGACAAACTCGTCCGGTCATTTGCACCACTTTCAGCATGTAATGGCGCTCAAAGAAGGACCCAAAACAATAATGTGTCGGTCATTCCATATCAGTCTGAAAAAAAAAACAACACTGACATGGTTCCACAACCTCCCTCCGAGTTCCTTCGACTAATTTTGAACACTGGCAACAACGTTCCTTACACGCTTTGTCGACTGCCTACGAATCAGGAAGGGCCTGCATTATCTGCTCACCTTCAGACAAAATTCAAGCGAGACGTTAAGGGAATACGTCACACGCGTTAATGATGAGTTGACTTTCATCGATGGCTGCAGTAGTGACACCACGGTCACAGCCTTCTCCTCGGGTCTAAGGAGATGCAAGTTCTATGATTTCCTCACCCTGGACCCTCCAACCGATATGGCGGACTTAATGAAGAGTGCCCAGAGATACATCACTCTTGATGAGATGGTGGCCGCCAAGAAGGAGGCGAAGTTCGAAAAGAAACCCTTTGGATCTAGAGACAAGAAGGAGGGGAAGAAACAAGATGACGACGATAGAAAGAGGAAGCACAACACCGGAAAGCCCGACTCTAATAGTGTTAGGCAAGACAATGTCTCCAACTACGTCGGGTCTAAATTCGTCACTCCCCTCAACTTCAGTATATCCGACTCCTCAACTCTATCAAGAATTGGGAAGAGCTGAAGTGGCCCGCCAAACAGAAGGAGACCCCTCCCTGCACGATAACAACAAGTAATGCTCATTTCACAAGGAGGACGACCATGATACTGAGAATTGCAAGTCTTTGAAGTGAGATAGAGTATTGGATCCGAAAGGGGAAGCTCAAGGAGTTCCTGAGCCAGGACAAAATATAGGTCTAGGCGAAGGAAAGGGAAGATTTCGTGAGAAAGCTAGAGAAAAAAGCTTCGGGCATAATATATGCGCATCATGGACGATTTTCAAGATGCAAACGCAGCCCACTGGTGAAGACAGACAAGTGCACCATGCACGTACTTAGAATCCCATCTCACCGCTAACATTTACGGACTAGGACCTTCAAGGCATTCATTATCCTCACAATGATGCCCATGTCATCTCGGTCCTCATTTCAAAGTGGGAAGTGAAAATAGTCTTTGTGGACATGGGAAACTCTTTAACCGTTATGTTTTTCAACCTTCCGCAATATGCAACTCAATGAGGCGTACTTAACACCCGCCAACCTTCTCATGGTTGGGTTCAGCGGAGAAAGATGTTTCTCTATTGGGAGTATCAACTTAATGGTAGTGGCTAGAGAGCCACAATTACGAAAGTACCTTGTCCAAGAATTGTACCTTGTCCAAGAATTCATGGTAGTCGATGCTCCGTCTGCCTACAACATCATCCTGGGGAGGCCTTGGCTTCACCATATGGAGGTAGTGGTTTATAATCTGCACCAATGCATCAAGTACACAACCAACCATGCCCAAGGAACTATTTGTGGAGATCAACCTTCAGCGAGGGACTGCCAGTACACAGCGCCGAAGCAGCTAGATTACTAGCAATTACAGCTCGGGCCCACATAACTGATACATCAAACACTGGGCTCAGATACAGGGAGAGGAGTGCCTCGACAGAGACAAAGCTCCGATTACCAAGGTTCAACTATCTGAAAAGTCGAAATTCAGCACTGGAGACACCATCTAGTCCAGCACAAAGCTAAGTAGTAATACTTCATCAAACAAGAGCCTCTTCAGAATGCTGACAACCAGTGAGGAAAGGCCAGCCCACGCGAAGTTCACTTTTCAATAACTTCGCTAACATTGGCAACACTTAACACTTCGCCGAAAGAACTACCCCGGACCGTGCACATCTCTTTCAGGCCAGATTAGCTTAGTTTTTGTTTAGAATCAAACTATCTTATTTATTTGATTTCTTTTGTTTCTTTTTATTTTTCAGTTTAGAAGAATTTTTCGCACAAGACATATTCAAGGAATAAAACAGACTTTATCGATTGTAATGAAAGTTATTACGAGGCTTGCTCGACTGACTAGTACAACATTTTATACACTACAAGTAACTAAGTCCGATGCAAGTATTTATCCGCTCAAACACACGTCAAGAATTCGCTCCACCAATTTGTTTTCGGAAAGGATTAAGAAGTGAAAGTAAAGTACTTGAAAAAGGCTGCAAGTACAGGATTAATTCTTTGCTTGGCCACCCTGCCTCACAAAGATGATCTGAAAGTGAAAGTAGAGATGCACAAATTGTGTTGTGGACATCTTTGCTCCACCTATCTCCCTTGTGAAGAGGATTCGAAACGAGAATAGAAGAGGCCAGATGGGGACATCTCTCAAATGTGTAATGCCTAGGGTGACACAGAGTTACCACCCCAAGGCCGCAAATTGCGTCCACCAGAGCCCCATTCTGCCAAATTTGTCTACCCATTACGGCATCGCTTGAAAGGCCCAATGAATACAGTAGGAAAATCCGCCCAAAACTAGTTGTTGGCATCATCTCTCAACAACAGTAATGGATGGAAACTCGGGAGCAACAGAGAGCGACATACAGACTCATCCCGTGACGGAAAGTCTGTACTTCTTCTACGCAACGTAAGAAGAAATTACAAGGTTCATGAAGCCAATTGGATGCACACCCAAACTTGGTGGCATCACATAAAAGCAGGTCTTGTGAAGACTCATCACTGCAAATGTCAGAACATTCGAAGACTCTAATAACGAATATCTTCCTTTAGCCTTTGGAGACCCAAAACATATTTTCTGAAAGGATGCATACCAGGAACATTCTCCAGAGCATTCATGGCAATGCTTGAAATGGTGAACTCTAGCCTATATATAAGCACGATGGTTCACAAAATGAAATCAATCAACTGTATTGTCAGCATTAAATGTCGTACGTGAAATAGGAAAATGATGGTTCCAATTGCACTTGCACAAGTCAACATTCATCAAATTAATGGCACTACACAACCCTATTAACTGAGGGGAAGTAACCGGCACTAAACCGTCTCGCAATCTACGCTCTATACGTGGCATGCTGAATTTTACAACACGGCCCGCCAACTAATGGGCCTAAGCGAGTACCCCGTCAGATCCAGCCCAGCACTGTACGAAGGCTTAAGCTATTGCCGCAACGTGGAACATGCATGTAGCGATATTATTAATAAAGTCTAAGGTATTCGATTTGTTATCTGTCGTTCATTGAACCTGGATAAACTAAGTCCGATCAATTTTAATAGCGATCCAAGTCCAGAATTAGATTTATTGGTCCAACCTTCGTATCAGACTATTAGGCGATTTGAGTAAGTCAGGATGCCTAAGTCAGACTTGCACGCCCAAGGCTAAGTGGAGGCCTAACCCGATCAAAGCTTAGTTAGTTTCGACTGATGGTGATGGCTTCTGATCCGCTCTAACCCTACTCTGCCAAAAGAAGATTACGATGGCTTAGAAATTTGGAGCTTGGTCAGCGCTCTAATGCCTGACCACGATGAATTTCCATGGACCATTGTCCAACTACAGATAAAGGTTGTCGAACCAACAAAAGCTTATTCGGTTTCAACCAATGACGACGACTTTCGATCCGCTCTGACACCTAGTCCGCCAAAAGCGAATGACGACGGCTTATAGAGTGGGGGCTTAGTCAGTGCTCTAATGCCTAATCAAGACGGCCTGCCAGAGACTATTGTCCAATTATGAATAATTGTCACCAAACCTAGGCAAAACTTAGTCAGTGACGATTGATTACGACAAATTTGGGTCCGCTCTAATCCTATTCCGCAATAGCGGATGATGACAGCTTAGAAAGTGGAAGTCTAGTCAGCACTCTCGACCTTTGATTACGATGGCTTGTTGGGTCACCGTCCTTCCGTAGATGATGATCACCAAACTCGACCAAAGTTTAGTCAGTAGGCTGCTGATGACGATAGCTTATGGTATGCTCTAAGCCTAGTCTGTCGAGCGTGGATGATGACGGCTCAGAAAGTGGGAGTTTAATCAGTGCTCTAGATGCTAGATCATGACGACTTGGTAGGGACCATCCCCCAACTAGAGACAATGATTGTCAAACACTATCACTCTAATACCTAGTTCGCCTAGCGCGGATGACAATGGGGCATGATGACGATGGCTTTCCAGGGATCAATATTGACCCACTATAGACAATGATCGCCGAATTCGACCAAAGTTTAGTCAATTGTAACTGATGACAACTTCTAGTCTCCCTTACAGCCTAGTCCGCCAACAGCAGGCATAAACAGTTTGAAAAACCTATCAGAGCCCAGAAAGCTTAACACGGACAACTCACGAGAACCATCGTATGATTATATGCACACACATGACCACAGTCTGATCAGTTTGCTTATAGTAGCAATGACAACTGTTGGCTGGATCTACAGCCTGATCCGCAAATGGTGAATTACAACGGCGGACCACAAAAATGGAACTCCCATCAGCGGATCAATTATAAGACATCCTAACTCATCACAACCTCTTGTCTAAAAGCTAGTAGCGCGGTAAGAACAAAAAAAACTAACGGGGAAAATAAAAAAATGCATGAGTAAAGAATATTATTTAACATGTTGTTTCTTATTGATAAGTCAAAAGTACAAAGTTCACTCCTCATCAGGAGGAGGTTCAGATACAACAGAGCTTGATTTGGCAGGAGAAAGGAAGTAGGGGATGCGTCCGCACGTGCCGTCACTCGGACACCCTGGACTTCATCATCTTCTTCTGATTGATCACCTTCTTCTTCTTATGATTGGTCGGAGGTTTCCGTAAACTCCATGTAAGACAACTTTTTTTTAGCAAGAGAGGTCCCATTCGGGATGCTCATCCTTCATCAGGTGCAACAGCTCCAAGTGCCCATGCACAACTCTGCCAAACTCAAACGTGCCCTGAGTCTTCAAAAGTTTTTCCCAGCGCACCCTCGACTCGACAAGCTCTTGCTCCAACCGATCCAACTCAACCAACAAGATGTTAGTCCGGGATTGCTCAACACCCAAGTTGTCATTCGCAGCACTTAGTTCATGTTGCGCCAGAAGGAGCTGTTTTTTTGTTGTCCGCACACTCTTGGCATTGGAATCAACATCAGCTTCTAGCTACTGACATTGAGTAGTTCACTCGAATTCATTTTTTGCCTTCTCATCACTCAGAGCTTGCACCTCAGCCTGCACCTTAGTTGCATCCTCCTGAGCAAAATGTAAGTCACGAAGGACTAGTTTCAATTCCTTAACGAACCTGTCCCTCGATGACATTGTCTCGGCCAAATCGAATTCAAGCATTTCCAAGCGAATCCTCTAAGCCCCCGACCTTTTCTTCCATGCCTCTTGATCAGCAGACGACTGGCCATGCCTCCTTCCTTAAGCTGCTTATTCAGTTACTCAATTTCACGAAGAGCATTGGAGTACGACTGGTATACACCCTCTCACGAGCAATTTCAACCTCCGTCCCAGCGATGACGACTTGGTTTAGATATGACATCCCAAGATCCAGGTATTGTTGCCTCTTGTCCATACGTTTTCCCAGTGTATCGCCTGTTGGCGTTGGAACACAATTAACCAGCAAATCATTCCACCTACTTATATGCTTCCTCGAGGAATAAGAAATATCAACCTCCTGGTGTCAGGCCTGGTTACTCATCTTTAATAATCCGGAGCAAACAACTGATCCGCGCATCTGGATGGAGGTCTTCAAGGACCGGAATCACTCCAGCACTGCCCTCCATTGTCTTCACAACATCGGGGCCCTCGTCTACCGCCTTCCCCTTGCTCTCAATGATCTGATCTCTCCCATGAGCCGACTCGAAAGCTGTAGACGGGGAAGAAGGAAGTGAGTTATCTCTTGGGCCCGTTGCCACCATGATATGGGTTCGAGATCGAGAGGGAGGACAATAGGGGCAATGCAGAAGAGACTTCTCACTGTAGGGGCGACTATCACACAAATTTTCACCCAATTGGGGGGACTCGCGATTCAAAGATTGGTTGTATTTAAAATCCTTCAGTGAAAAATGACGAGTCAAACATGTATCGGACGAAGCCGCCATGCCTGCCTGCAACAACATGTTACTCATAAACTTCGCTTGATCGGTGCTCAGCTTCGTTGCTTCTTCAACTCCCACTGATTACGCCCAAACAATACACGCGGTCAATTGCAGTAAAGAATGGGGTGTCGATCCCACGAGGAAAAACGATCTACAAAACAAGGTTAAGGAAGACAAACTATGCGAAACTAAAGCTAATAAATTCTAACAAATTTAAAATACGAAATTTAATTTAATTTAATGAAAATTAAGTTTGGAAAAATCACAAGGTTCCAAGAATCCCTCCTAGACTTCACACGCTAACTAGTGTTGATTCGCTATGATGACTCAACTACGTGTTTCACATCTCAAACGACGTAATCAGAAAAATAATCTTTTAACCATTAATATACCCTAATGTAAATGAATTTAAGATTTCACTTTTTTTCTAAAAGAACACAAAGGTTTGTCATATGTGATATCTTAAACTTACGATATATCCGGAGACAATACCGTAATAAATGACAATCACATATAACTAACCTACCGGAATCAATTAATCTTTAAACATTCCACACATAAAAAAAGCGTGACTAAGCTTATATGGAGAAGAAAAGATAATCACCGGAGTAATAAAAATCTACGAAGAAATCTATGAAATCTCTGTCACTAAAATAACATAAATTTCTATATTAAATAAAAGTGAGAATCATTAAACATCATTATTCATCGTGAACACTTAAAGCGAATCAATTACTAATCTAGTGCGTTACATCTAGAAGTTCACCTCTTCACCTTGCGTGGGGTTTAGTGACTCATGGTGGTGGTGCTCACAGCATCAATCGAGGAGGAATCCATCACTTCCTGTCCGTGCACGAATCCCGAGAAAAATAGCTAAATTTACAATGTGGTGGCTCTTACAAGTTCTCGGGGTGCAAATAGCCCCAACTGTTTTTCAAAAATGAAAAATAGTTTCTCCCGCGCGAAACCCGCTCTGCTGCTTCCTTCGTCTTCTCCAGCGAGACGCGACCAACTCCGCCGCTATTATCCGCTCCTCGCAAGCTTCCTCTCCTCACGAATGTCTCCGGCACCTGCAAGAACAAAGAGAGAGGGTGAGGAACAACGAGAGGTGGAAACAAAATAGGGAGCGCTTCCCTGTCGCGTGCTCTGTTCTGCGGCGGTGATAGTGGTGGTTATCTGGTCTGTTTCGGCGGTGGTCGACAGAGAGAGAGAGGTGGAGGAGGGAGAGACTGTGGAGAAGAGAGAAAGCCGAACGAGGGCGAGGAACAGGGAGGTGCTCCCTGTTTTGCGGCGGTGTTGTGCGCGCGGTGGTGAGGTGAGGTTGGTGTTTGTACTGTGTAACAGGGGCGTGACACGGTGGCGAGGTGGTGGTAGCGGCTATGTTCTGGACAGAGAGAACGGTGGCGAGGAATAGGGAAGACAGGGTCAGGGTGGCTGGTTAGTGGCGGTGGCGAGGACGGTTAGTAGCGAGATGGTGGTTGGTTAGTGGCGAGAGAACTCAGTCTCTGCCTCGGTGGAGGTGGAGATGGTGGCTGGCCTGGAGAGCAAGCTCAGAAAACGTGGAAAAGAGGAGTTTTTTCAAGAGAAGGCCATAGAGAAACCTAAATAGGGTTCCCCTATTTCCTTGTTAGGCTGGGCTTAGGATTCTAGCTTTCTGGGTTTGGGCTTGGGCTAGGTTAAAGTAGGTGGACCATGCTTATTCTGGTTAGGCTTAGATGTGTGAACCACTCTTTTGTACCACCGCTAGAATCGACAAATTAATCATTTTCTCAAATTTGTCGCCTTAATGCGTCTTTATCGTTCACCCGCGCAGATTCCTACAAAAACATAAAAGTTGAAATAATTAGAATAAAATATATTAATTGAAGCACTAACATATATAAATTAAGGGTCATAATTTGTAATAATTATGTGTATATCAAATACCCCCAAACCTATATTTTGCTAGTCCTCGAGCAAAACAAAATAAAGAATAAAATCCTAACTCACTTTCGTAGGAATCACGGATGCACTTACCTTAACGTGCAACAAGGCTTTAAACCTCTAGATTACCTCTAGAGGACGAGTTATAGTCTCGCGAGGGTTTCCAGAAATGCTACCCCCAAACATTACTAACTCAATAAAACAAAATCTATTTTCTAAAAACATAATGCAAAAATGTGAGCATTCTTCTTTATTTTCCTTAGAGTAATTTTCTAATTGCTTAGCATTCGAGAAAAACAACAAACTAAAACTGTCACAAAAATATATCAATAGAGTACAATAATTTAATGGTATCTAAAGGTTAAATGAATTTCATAATCATTCTCAACTCGAAGTGTGTGTGTGTGAGGAGCCTTATCAACATAACTCTTCATCTCATAGTAAAGATGTGACAAGATAACCATTAGAAAAGACGTTTCGACTACAATTCTCTCATGTCGCTCAGAAATGAAACGCTCAGAGATTGGGCACTCAGTTTATATGTGAGGAAAATAATATATTATGGAAAATGCAAACGTCTCACATATAATTATCATGAAAAACAGAATTTTCAAAGAGTGAAATGAATATGATCTCATGGACCGGAATATTGATTACTTTTGAGAATGTTGAACCAAACACCATAGTTCTTGCCTATTCAATCTCCACATCTATTAAGCTAACTTTCACTTAAGATCAATCAGGTCTTTACTAGGTTGTATTGGGGCTTGGGTTATGACAAACAATAATGGACAAAAAGGATAGAAAGATTTTCTGAGAATGGATACACCCTTGAATAAAACATAGGGCATTGAAGAGCAAATCAATGTTGTACACCATTAACTTTTTCTTCATTATTTTCTTCTTCAATCACATTTTTTTTTTGAAATGCTTTTCCCCATTGATACAATCCAACACTTTTACTTCGAGGGCGCATGAAATATCTTTTTTTTTATTTTTTTTTATTTGCCCATTCCATAAATATATCTCACCGGATACATTCTCAGAAAATTGGGTAAGGATAAATAATAGAGGTATTACTCCTTGATTGGAGTGGGGTATTGGGAATAAGGATCACAAAGAAAAGGCTATCTAAAGGCTCAAAGGGCTGCAAATGGATATTTATTATTGGGTAGGCTAAAAGGCTAAAAATGGTTTAAAGAAAGAAATGCCTATATCACTTCATAAGTTCTAGTTAGTACTAGGACATCTCAACTAAATAAAGCAAGAAGTTCTAGTGTAAAGATTCAATTTTTGTGTCATTCTTAAAGCAATCAATAAGAAAATCAAGAATAATGAGATCATCAACGAAATAGTGCGGACTCAAGAAAAATCAGAGTGTAATTAATAACCCTCAAGAAATAAAGAATGGCTCAAAACTCACAAGGGTTAAGTCTCCACTATTATTCTAAGGTTTTTTAGTTCAATACCTTACTAATCAACTTCAAATCATGTTGACTTGGCTTATAGTGCATGAATAGTCGAGTTGAAAAGTCTCACGAAATACATCTAACATAAGGATAATATCAAATATCATGTTTTCCAATAATATAACTATGTGACACGTGCTAATATGTGTTTTCTCAAAATTAAAGGCAACAAAAATATTCTCTAAAAAACTAAAAACCTTTTTTTTTTTTTTTTTTATTCACCAAGAGTTCGGATTTCAAATGCATTTTCAAGAAGATTTTACATAATTACCATAATCATCTAAGTATTCAATGGAGATTGAGTAGAACACAAAAATGACTCGGTTGAATTGTAAAATACGTTTTAAACTCAAAGATTTTTGAAAATTGCATAAAAAAATCTAATAAACCACACCCCCAAACCTAAATCAAACATTGTCCTCAATGTATGAAATAATAATCATGACAAAGTAAGGCAAAAGAAAAGAGGAGGGTTAGAGTGATATTACCATGGTGAAGCTTTACCAATTTCAAATAGACAATGTCCTCACAGTCACCAAAATATAAGAAATTCATACCGACGGGAGAAAGGAACGTATGGGATGAAGAGCTCCAAGTGACTCCAATAGCAACACCTAAAATAACCTGAAATACTAAAAGAAAAACATAAAAGCAACAACCTAAACTAAACTAAAATAATAATAATAATAAATGAAAAATAAAAACTGTTATGGAGCTAACGAGTATGAGTGAAACACAACTAAATAGGGTACTCGAAAATCAATCCAAACTAACAGTAAAGACACACAACTAAGGCTAGGCTGCCTCCTAGGAGCGCTTGGTTTAACGTCGTCAGCCCGACATATATTCTCCCTCATGAAAGATATACTATGAAGTGACGAGGAAGAACATATGGAACACGCACCTCAAAACCTAGTCTATGATATAAATTAGTCAAAAGGGTGAAGGAATCGTATACCAACAACCTGAAAAGTTGAGGATCAATCCATTCAAATATAGCAAACACCTGATGTTTCTTCTTGATAGTGCATAGATCATTGATGACCCTCGCATAAGTTGGTACCTGTTTAAACACATGTGGCAAAGGTGAGTTAATTTTAACCTGGTTCAAGTGTTCTAGAATCTCACCATACATTTTTGATTTCTTTCCAGTAGGTCGTAGTGCTTGAGGAAAAGGAACTGAAACTGGAATGTTCTTGTTGGGCTCATCCTCAGAGATGCTCTCCTTTGCACTTAGGGAGGTGCCTATAGTCGTGGACGAGCTTGACCCATCTAAGTTCTTACCACTCCGAGTAGTGATGGCATTAACCTCTTTGACATTCTGAGAGTCTGAAGTAGAGGTTTGTGCCATAAGTTGTCCCTTCGGATTTGCTTGAGGCTGTGACGGAAATTGGCCCCGAGCTTGTACTGTTAATGAACTTGTCAGCTTTGTTATTTGGCTTTTTATCTCCTTGTTCTCCTCTGCCAACTGTGTCAATGCAACCTCAAATTTTTGATTAGTTTTACCTTGTGCCTCTATAAACGCATGCAATGTGTCTGATAAGGAACTTCTGTTAGATTGTGCATTGTATGGAGGTGTAGGGTATGATCTAGGTGGTTGTGCCTGTGAGTGTGTAGGTTGGTCGGCCTCGGACCTCCAACTAAAGTTAGGGTGATCTCTCCAGCCAGAATTGTAAGTGTTAGAGAATGGTGAATAAGGCTTCTTGTACATCCCTAAGGCGTTACATTGTTCCTCATAAACCCCTCTCATCTCAGTCAAGGTTGGGCAATCCTGTGCGAAGTGTTCAACTCCCCCGCATATAAAACAGGCGTCCTGTAGCTCAATTCTGGCAACAGTATGTGCGGGCTTACCATCCTTGGTCTTAAGTGCCTCTAACTCCCTAGTTACTTTATCCAGTTGGGCTCTAAGGCTATCCTCTTTCCTAAGTTGGTAAACTCCAGCTGGGCGTGGTCTATCTGTGCTCTCAGTAGCACGTGGACCAGTCCAAGTATGAGCCTTTTCAGCCAAGTCATTCAGGTACTCAATGGCCTCGTCAAGGTCCTTTTGCAAAAACTCTCCATTACACATCATCTCAAGGAACTGACGTTCTCTACTGGTGAGCCCCTCATAAAAATAACTGACTAAGCGCCAACTTTCATACCCATGGTGTGGGCATGTATTCAAGAGATCCTTGAACCTCTCCCACACTTGATATAATGTCTCGCTATTCTTTTGGGTGAAGGTAGAAATCTGTCTCTTTAGACTGTTGGTTTTGTGGTGAGGAAAGTATTTATTAAAAAATGCTTGGGTCATCTCCTCCTACAAACCTAAGTGGTCTCTAGTCCAACTCACTCCTCCAAATTTTTTTAATTTTTAATTTTTTTTTTAGAAATAAAATAAAATGAAAATAAAGATAAAGATAAAAATTAAACTGGACCTACAACCTAAAAAAAAATAGAATAAAATAAAATAAAATGAAAAATGAGCAAGAAAGATAATATCTGAAACCTTCCTTGTAGAATGACGCTTTTTCCCCGGCAACGGCGCCAAAATTTGATTACGCCCAAACAATACACGCGGTCAATTGCAGTAAAGAATGGGATGTCGATCCCACGAGGAAAAACGATCTACAAAACAAGGTTAAGGAAGACAAACTATGCGAAACTAAAGCTAATAAATTCTAACAAATTTAAAATACGAAATTGAATTTAATTTAATGAAAATTAAGTTTGGAAAAATCACAAGGTTCCAAGAATCCCTCCTAGACTTCACACGCTAACTAGTGTTGATTCGCTATGATGACTCAACTACGTGTTTCACATCCCAAACGACGTAATCGGAAAAATAATCTTTTAACCATTAATATACCCTAATGTAAATGAATTTAAGATTTCACTTTTTTTCTAAAAGAACACAAAGGTTTGTCATATGTGATATCTTAAACTTACGATATATCCGGAGACAATACCGTAATAAATGACGATCACATATAACTAACCTACCGGAATCAATTAATCTTTAAACATTCCACACATAAGAAAAGCGTGACTAAGCTTATATGGAGAAGAAAAGATAATCATCGGAGTAATAAAAATCTACGAAGAAATCTATGAAATCTCTATCACTAAAATAACATAAATTTCTATATTAAATAAAAGTGAGAATCATTAAACATCATTATTCATCGTGAACACTTAAAGCGAATCAATTACTAATCTAGTGCGTTACATCTAGGAGTTCACCTCTTCACATTGCGTGGGGTTTAGTGACTCATGGTGGTGGTGGTCACAGCATCAATCGAGGAGGAATCCATCACTTCCTGTCCGCGCACGAATCCCGAGAAAAATAGCTAAATTTACAATGTGGTGGCTCTTACAAGTTCTCGGGGTGCAAATAGCCCCAACTGTTTTTCAAAAATGAAAAACATTTTCTCCCGCGCGAAACCCGCTCTGCTGCTTCCTTCGTCTTCTCCAGCGAGACGCGACCAGCTCCGCCGCTATTATCTGCTCCTCGCGAGCTTCCTCTCCTCACGAATGTCTCCGGCACCTGCAAGAACAAAGAGAAGGGTGAGGAACAACGAGAGGTGGAAACAAAACAGGGAGCGCTTCCCTGTCGTGTGCTCTGTGTGATAGTGGTGGTTATCTGGTCTATTTCGGCGGTGGTCGACATAGAGAGAGAGGTGGAGGAGGGAGAGACTGTGGAGAAGAGAGAAAGCCGAACGAGGGCGAGGAACAGGGAGGTGCTCCCTGTTTCGCGGCGGTGTTGTGCGCGCGGTGGTGAGGTGAGGTTGGTGTTTGTACTGTGTAACAGGGGCGTGACACGGTGGCGAGGTGGTGGTAGCGACTGTGTTCTGGACAGAGAGAACGGTGGCGAGGAACAGGGAAGACAGGGTCAGGGTGGCTGGTTAGTGGCGGTGGCGAGGACGGTTAGTGGCGAGATGGTGGTTGGTTAGTGGCGAGAGAACTCTGTCTCTGCCTCGGTGGAGGTGGAGATGGTGGCTGGCCTGGAGAGCAAGCTCAGAATACGTAGAAAATAGGAGTTTTTTCAAGAGAAGGCCATAAAGAAACCTAAATAGGGTTCCCCTATTTCCTTGTTAGGCTGGGCTTAGGATTCTAGCTTTCTGGGTTTGGGCTTGGGCTAGGTTAAAGTAGGTGGACCATGCTTATTCGGGTTAGGCTTAGATGTGTGAACCACTCTTTTGTACCACCGCTAGAATCGACAAATTAATCATTTTCTCAAATTTGTCGCCTTAATGCGACTTTATCGTTCACCCGCGCAGATTCCTACAAAAACATAAAAGTTGAAATAATTAGAATAAATATATTAATTGAAGCACTAACATATATAAATTAAGAGTCATAATTTGTAATAATTATGTGTATATCACCCACCATCTGCAGGTATTCTTTATCCAAATCAAAAGAGAGATAGGGGACCTTCCCAAATCATCCGTCCCCTCGGACACAACAATTTTTATCCAGTGGATGAATCGAGAGCCTGCCCCATAGCTTGGCGTCCCTCTAAAAGGGCCAAAAGATCACTAATAGGCTTAGTGGCACTCATATCGTGTATTAAAATAAAGTGCTTCATTCAGCTCAACCCTTCTTAATGGGTTTGGAATCTTAACTTTTAGGAGCTTCCTTTTCTCCAAAGATGGCTCCCCTTCGGACTTCGGTTTTGAAACTCTGAAAAGAGTGGGAGCCTCATGCCAATGGGACCACAATCCGCTACACTTGATGTTAGAAGACTGTACAACATCCTCTACCCGCACTCGGGGCATGTCACAAAATTTAACTAAAGCTGCTTTGTCCCCAGAAGAAATAGGCGTAGTCGAAAACCTCCTTGCAGAAAGCACAGACAACATTTCAATATGTAATTAACACTGACAGAATTGAGAACGAAACTAAAACCTACTCAGTGGTTGAAACTCTCCCATGATCGGACGACTAGCAAGCTCAAAATACTCCAAGTTTGCGGAGGTCATGAAACAATATTTCTGCTAGAACTTAAAGTCATCAGGCAAATTGCCAAAACAGTCCGGCGATGTCAACATGCACATAACATGCTCGTTTATCCGAGGAGAAGTAAGCAATTGAATCATCCTTGGAGACACTCAAACACCAGCATCCTTCGCCCTAATCAGAATGGCGATCACCGTCCTATACCCGTTCGACACCAATTGAGCAGGCGCAATGCTGAAGTAAGCCAAGAAGCTCCAAATTTCTTTGATAACCGAAAAACGGACGCCCGATTAGAGCATACTCGATGCAAAAAGATAAACCCTTCCAAAGGAGACAATGACATCTAACCGGCGTTCAATGTGCAGAGCACAAGATCATCAGGTATCCCATACGTCTCTCGAAGACTTCCCAAATTCGACTCAGATAGTGACCTCTTCTCAAAGACTTTACGGCCCTTAGCAAACAGTTCATCAGAAAGCTGGTTTTGGCTCTCCATCGAATAGCGTTCAAATTTTCGATCATGAAAGTTGAGTAAAGTCAAAAGCATGGAAAGTGAAGCGACATAGAAGAGTCTCCAAGATCGAAGAGTAGGGAAAATACACTCTACAGATAAGGGGATCTATATAGAGAACATAATTCCCACATTTTTTTGAGCAAACACACACCCATTTAATGAAGTGTGCCGCTCGAGAAAACAATTCATACTCAAACAAGTCGTGACCGCTCAGGTTCTCTGTGACATGACTTGATGGACCGATGAACTGGCCCACCAACTCGGGGGGAGTAGTGATGATACACCGAACCGTCCTTAAATTTGCATCGTACGCGTGTCACGATGATCCCGTCAGTAGAACAAAACAGGCATGATTGCCCACCAAATCTGTCAAGGTCCAAACAACATTATGCCCAATTTGACAAAATCCAGAGAGTTATATTCAAGTTGCAACGCCCTACTAAGCCCACACATTACATGGTAAAGCTCAATACCCGTAAGGTCTAATCAGGCAAGTATCTGGGGGATCTCTGTTGCAGGTTTAATCGGCCTAAATAAACAGGCTAATTTGACCCACTTGTAATAACCGCAATTGCACGGTGTCTAACTGTAAACAACGGCAAGTACGGGTCGATCCCACGAGGAATGTGGATTAAATTGAATTTGTTAATTTACCTAAACTAATTTGGAGAAAATGGGGGTTACAGTGTTTAAAAAACCGAGTTAAACAAAAGTAATAAAAATAACAATAAATAAAAGAAAAGAGTTGGAGGGAAACCACAATTTGCAAAATATTTTCACGCTCCTAAAATTATATTCAAATTTTCTTATTATTCCAATTTCACAATTAATCACAAGTTTAATTATTCAATTAAGACATGCTTGATTTATAACATAATATTTTTTTCTAACAACCTAAGATGCGTGACATATTAGGTGAAAGTAAAATATTATAAATCATGAATCAATTAATATTAATAATGGAATAATAAAGTAAAATGAAATTAATTCGAGAGTTTGAGACTTAATTCACTGTGGTGTTACAAAACATTCAGCAAGGTGCAAATAGGAACAAGTCCAGTGTGGCTCAGCAGATCCTAGTGGGTGCAAATAGTTCTGATCTTTCTCAGCCGAGGTGCTCTCAGCAAGGTCCATTGGGTGCCAGTAGCGTCAACTTGATTTAAGTTTCTGTAGTGGTGCGTGGTGCAGCCGGTAATGGTGGTTGAAGATGAAGTGAAACGGGGTTGTCACGCCCCTGTTTTGGTGGAGTGAAGGAGAGAAAACAGAGATGGATAGGCTGTGGGTGGTATTTTGCTTGGTTGGGATGGTGATGAGAATCACAAATTGTGAAGAAGAGGTTTTGATATTCTGTATTTTTTTCTTTCCCTTATCTTCTTCCCATTTCTTATTCATTTCTATTGTATTTATAGAGAATTAAGAAAATGAACTTGGACAAGCTAAGGGGAGGGTTCAATGAGTGATTTAAGGCTTAAAGCAAACTAGAATCTTGGATAATTAAGAGAATATGCTTTGGATTTTATTGGGTTTGAGAAAATGAACTTGGACAAGTTAAGGGGATGGTTCAATGAGTGATTTAAGGCTTAAATCAAACTAGAATCTTGGATAATTAAGAGAATATGCTTTGGGTTTGGCATTGGGTTTGGGTTTACGGATTTGGTTTTGGGTTTGGTTTTGAGTTTAGGTTATGGGCTTAGGCTATTCTCACCTCCACTTCCTCTGAAATGACCGTCTATGATTTATTCATTGCATTTTTCTTTGATTTCTTCGTTATTGCTCCAAATTTTACAAAAACACACAAAAATTTAATAATTAATTTAAAATAAAATAAAACAAGGATTAACAAAAATATAATAAGAGGTAAAAAATGTTATAATTATGTGATTATCAAATACCCCCAAACATATATTTTGCTAGTCCTCGAGCAAAACAAAGAAGAAAATCGAAAAGAAAATCCTAACTCACTTTCGTAGGCATCGTCGATTGCACTTACCTTTGAAAACGTGCAACAAGTCTTTGAACCCCTAGATTACCTCTAGGGGACGAGTTATAGTCTCGTGAGGGTTTCCAGAAAATGTTACCCACAAACATTACTGACTCAACAAAACTTGGTCAAACAATGTTTATTTTAAAACTTCAAGTTATGCAAAAAACCAACAGTGTCATTTTCGTATATCAACAAATCTCCAAATAATTTAATATTCTCCAAATGTTAGAAAAAATTCAAAATCATCCTCAACTCAATGTGTGTGTGTGAAAAGCACTATCAACATAACTTTTCATTTCAAAGTAAAATAATGACTAAATCTTCTGTAGAAAGTTTGTTTTGACTTCAAACCTCTCATGTCACTCACAATAAAGCACTCAGAGATTTGGTATTTCACTAAGTTTATATATGAGGAAAGAGTAAATAATGGAAAACAATCATCTCACATATAGTATTATGAATAACAGACTTTTCAAGAATGGAATGAACATGATCTCATGGACAGAAATATCAATTACTTTTGGGAATGTTGAATCAAACACCATAGGTCTTGGTTATTAAATCTCCACATCTACATAATCAACCTTTACCTAAGATCAACTAGGACTTTGTTGGGTTGTAACGGGGCTTGGGTAATGGTTAATAAGGAATGTCAAAGGATTCTAACAAAAATTTTTAGGAATGTATACATCCATTCAACGAACAATTATAGGGCTGTCAAGAATAAACAAATGTTGCGCACCATCAATTTTTTTTCATTCTCACGTCTTTATCCTCATTGAAGAATCATTTTTTTAATCATATAGAGGATTTATGAAATATCTCGTGTTTTGCTCTTTAATGCCATTTTTACACCAAGTATATCCATCTATACACATTCCCAGAAAAGTTGGGTAAAGGTTAATGGGTTAACAAATAAAAGTTATTCTAAGGCTCAAAAGGCAACAAAAAGGTTAATGTTATGGGTAAGTTAAAAGGCTTGTTAATGGTCTAAAGAAAGAAAAGGGAAAAAAATGCCTAGATCATTTCGTAAATTCGGGTCAGTATTATGACATCTCAATTGAATAAGCCAAGAAGTTATAGTGTAATAATTCAATTTTGATGTCATTCCCAAAGCAATTGATCAGAAAAATGAGAATAATGAGATCATCAACGAGATAATACGGACTCAAGAAAAATCAGAGTTTATGTTATCTCAAGAAAAATCAGAGTTTATGTATAACCCTCGAAAAAATAGAAAGGTTCAAAACTTTCAGGGTTAAGTCTCCACTATTATTCTAAGGTTTTCTAGTATATACTTCACTCATCAACTTTAAGTTATGCTAACATGGCTCATGGTGCAAACATAATAGAGTTGAAAAATCTTATGAATTAGATCTAACCTGAGGATCATACTAAACTTTCAGTCTTTATCAATACACCAATATGTCAAGTTGGCTTCCATTTTCATAATCACAAAAGACCAAGTTTTTTATTTGACAGAAAAACACAATTTTTTTTTTTAAGAATAAGAAAAGAAAACACTACAAAAAATTCACCGACTCATGAACCCTAGCCCCAAACATTGTCCTCAATTTTAACAAAATAATACTGACAAATGAATGTAACAAGTACATGAGAGGAGGTTAGAACAGTATTACCGCGGTAAAGATTTTACCAATTTCCACAAGTAATCCACCGATGAGAGCTCAGAGACAAAAGAATTGTGGATTAGTTAATAAAAATAGATAAAATACACACTCAACATGCACTCTTACAACAAAAGGTGGGTTGCCTCCCAGTAGCGCTTGGTTTAACGTCATCAGCTTGACAAAACCCAAAAGATCCTCAATTATGATACACAGGGTCCTCTAATAGAATCACATCAACCTCGACTTCTAATCAAGGTAACTCTAAGAATGGATTAAGTCGTTGACCATTTATCTTAAATAAATGGCCATCCTTAGGGTTAATAGTCTCCACAGCTCCATGTGGGAACATTGCTTTCACAATAAAAGGTCCAGACCATCGAGATCTCAACTTTCCAGGAAAAAGTCGTAACCGAGAGTTGAACAACAAAACTTTTTGAGACGGTTCAAAGGACTTACAAAGAATGGATTTATCATGAAATATCTTCATTTGTTCTTTGTAGATTTTGGCATTGTGGTACGCATCATTTCGGATCTCTTCCAACTCATTAAGTTGAAGTTTACGATGCGATCCAGCCTTGACCATATCAAAATTGAACGTCTTGATGGCCCAATATGCACGATGTTCAAATTCCACAGGCAAATGACATGCTTTTCCAAAAACAAGCCTATATGGAGACATTCCAATCGGGGTCTTAAATGTTGTTCTATAAGCCCAGAGAGCATCACTCAGACGTTGAGACCAGTCTTTACGATCTGATCTGACTACTTATCTAGAATGTTTTTAATTTCCCGATTGGAAATCTCAACTTGCCCACTTGTTTGTGGATGATAGGCGGTGCCAACTTTATGAGTAATGGAGTATTTTTTTACTAATAGCTCGAACAGTCTATTGAAAAATGAGATCCGCCGTCACTTATAATGGCACGTGGAATACCAAAATGAGAAAAGATATTATCTTTCAAGAATCTTACCACAACCCTGTGGTCATTCGTTTTACATGGTATCGTTTCGACCCATTTGGACACATAATACTCAGCAACAAGGATGAAAAGATTGCCAAACGAAGGCAGGAATGGTCCCATGAAATTAATACCCCCAAACATCAAAAAATTTCAACCACAAGAATATTAGTAAGGGGCATCATGTTGCGATGAGAAATGGAACCCATTCATTGGCATTGATCCAAGTGGTGCAAAAGGCATGAGTATCTCGAAAAAGGGTAGGTCAAATAAAAACCACTCTGCAAAACTTTTGCATCTGTCTTTCTAGAGCTAAAATGACCACCACAAGCTTGCTCATGACAAAATGAGATGATGCTATGAATTCACTCTCAGGAACACATCTCCTGATAACCTGATCAGGACAATACTTGAACAAGTATGGATCATCCTAGAAGAAATGTCTAACCTCAGCAAGAAATTTGGATCTATCTTGTTTAGACCACTTAAAAGGAAGTTGACCTGTAACAAGATAGTTCACGATATCTGCATACCAAGGTAATTGGGAGAGAGCAAATAATTGCTCATCAGGAAATGACTCATTTAATGGTAAATATTCAGTAGATGACTCTACCAGAAGTCTAGATAAATGGTCAGCTACAACGTTTTTCGAACCTTTCTTGTCCCAAATTTCAATATCAAACTCTTGTAGCAATAGGACCCATTGAATTAAGCGAGGTTTAGCATCTTTTTTTAGAGAAAAGATACTTTAATGCCGCATGATCAGTAAAAATAATTACTTTGGATCCTATAAGGTAAGACCAAATTTTGTCTAGAGCAAAGACTACAACTAATAACTCTTTCTCAGTGGTGGAGTAATTAAGTTGTGCGTCTTGTAGAATTCTACTAGCGTAATAAATGACATGTGGGCTTTTTGTCCAATCGTTGTCCTAGGACAGCTCTGAGTGCAAAGTCGGAAGCATCACACATAAGCTCAAAGGGAAAGTTCCAATTAGGAGATTGGATGATTGGAGCTGAAGTCAATAATTGTTTAAGCTTCTCAAAAGCTTTCAAACAATCTTCATAAAAAACAAAAACCGCGTCTTTAGCAAGTAAATTGCATAAAGGACGAGCGATTTTGCTAAAGTCTTTGATGAATCTCCGATAAAATCCAGCATGACCTAGAAAAAATCTAATTTCCTTAACCGTCTTTGGAGGCGGAAGATTCGAAATTAAATCAATTTTGGCTTTGTCGACTTCAATTCCCTTGTGTGAAATTACATGTCTAAGAACAATGCCCTTTCGTACCATAAAATGACATTTTCCCAATTTAAGACAAGATTTTTCTCCACACATCTATTTAACACTAAAGTTAAATGATGTAGACATTCATCAAATGAATCACCAAATACTGAGAAATCATCCATAAACACCTCAAGGAACCTCTCAACCATATCGAAAAAAACACTAAGCATCCACCGCTGAAAAGTAGCAAGTGTGTTACACAATCCAAAGGGCATTCTCCGATATGCGAAAGTACCAAAGGTACAAGTGAATGTGGTCTTCTCTTGATCCTCGGGTGCAATGGGAATTTGGTTATAACCGGAATACCCATCAAGAAAACAATAGTAATCATGTCCGGCCAACCTTTCAAGCATTTGATCAATGAAAGGAAGAGGAAAGTGATCATTCCTTGTGACCAAGTTCAACTTACAGTAATCAATACATACTCGCCACCCCGTGGTCATGCGGGTTGGTACTAATTCATTCTTGTCATTCTTGATTACCGTTACCCCTGACTTCTTTGGGACAAGTTGATTAGGACTGACCCAAGGACTATCCGAAATTGGGTAGATTATACCCACATCTAACAATTTGAGCACTTCGGCTCGGACAATTTCCTTTAGATTAGGATTAAGTCTACGTTGCATTTCACGTGATACTTTGGCATTATCTTCGATATGAATGCGATGCATGCAAACGATTGGACTTCTTCCTTTAATATCCGCGATAGTCCACCCAAGTGTTGTTTTATGTTCTTTTAAAACATCTAACAATTTTCCTTCCTGTTCTTCAGTTAATGCAGATGAAATAATAACAGGTAAGGTATTGTCAACACCTAAAAATGCATACTTGAGGTTGTCAGGTAACACTTTTAGGTCGAGCTTGGGTGGTTTTTCAACAGAAGGGACTTGTTTTGACTCACTGAGTGGAAGAGGTTCCACCCTAGGCTTCCATTTATAACTGGTTTTCATTATAGGGGTAGAGTCAAGAAAAGCATTGACTTCCCTGATGGAATCATTAATATAGAAGTCTAAATTAAAATGAGTCAAACAAGCCTCTAAAGGATCATTAAACTGGGGAAATGAATGTTCCGCCAAACTTTCAATCATGTTAACCTCAAAGGAATCCTCAGACTCGGGAGGTTGTTGACTTACATTGAATATGTTGAGTTCGACAGTCATGTTACCAAATGATAATTTCATGATTCCATTTCGATAGTTAATGATAGCATTGGATGTGGCAAAAACTGGACGACTCAAAATAACTGGAATATGACTAGAAGGATTGTGAACAGGTTGTGTGTCAAGGACTATGAAGTCCACAGGGAAATAAAATTTGTCAACCTTAATGATCACATCCTCTATCACACCACGGGGGACTCGGACAGATCTGTCTGCCAATTGCAGTGTCACTTGAGTTGGTTTCAACTCACCTAAACCCAATTGCACATATACTGAATATGGCAATAGATTAGCACTTGCCCCTAAATCTAACAGTGCCTTCCCAATCATATGATCACCAATCACACATGAAATAGTCGGGCAACCAGGATCTCTGTACTTAGGTGGGGTTTTGTGTTGAAGGATGGAGTTGACTTGCTCAGTTAGGAAGGCTCTTTTGTGCACATTCAGTTTTCGCTTTTGTGTACACAAATCCTTCAAAAACTTGGCATAAGAGGGAACTTTCTTAATGGCCTCGAGTAATGAAATATTGATTTGAACTTGTTTAAAATTTTCCATTATATCGTTGGCATTTGTTCCTTTCTTCGCCAGAACTAACCGCGATGGAAATGGTGCTCTAGGCATATATGATGCCTTGGTGGGATCAGAGTCAAGATGATGATCCTCTTGAGAATATGAGGTTTTATCAGCCTCATTCTCAGATGGAGGTGTGACTTGCTTTTGCGTGGATTGAGATTCAGGATCAGTCAAATTAGGCATTCTAATTTGGTTGTCAACTTGTTTTCCACTCCTAAGGGTGATGATAGATTTGACATCTTCATTGTGTGGCTGAGATGCACTTCCTATTTCGAATTGGCCCTTAGGATTTTGAATGGATTGACCAGGGAATCTTCCTACTTCTCTTTCAGGAAAGGATTTTTCTATTTGACTCACAGTCATCTCAAGCTTTTGGTTGACTTGAGATTGTTGTTGAAAACTAGCTCTTAGTTCGGTGATAGCTTGAGAGTTTTGTTCGAGCATGATTCATGTTCTCTGCACAAATTGGTTCAATGTATCCTGTAAACTCTGAGTGTTAGAGGGAGGTACATCTTGATTGAATTGAGGCCTATTAGCAGGAATTGGAGCTCGAGGAGCTTGAGGGATAACAATTGGGCCTCCTTGATGTTGACCATGGGCCCATGAGAGATTAGGTTGTTTGGCTAAACCTGGATTGTAAAATTTTGAGTGTGCATTATAACCAGATTGCCTAAAGGTATTGAATGCATTGACTTGCTCAGCGAAATAAGCAGGGTACTCATTTTTCAAGTGACAGTCTGATGTGGAATGACTAGAACTTGAACATGCAACACAAACCTCGGATTGAACATTGGCTTGGACTGATATTTGAGACTTTTCCAGATATGCATCAATCTTTTGTGCCATTGTCATTACAACTACTTCCAACCTTGAAGAAGGAGGAAGATGAGGAGTAGATGATGTATCCCTTACTTCATATAAACCACCCTTTCGCCTATCCGAGTTTTTTCTTGAATAATCCCATTGTTGAGAATTTTTAGAAATAGCTTCAAAGAATTCCCAAATCTCATTAGCACTCATCTTCATAAGTGACCCACCACTAGTGACGTCAATCATTCAACGGTTTTGAGGGGTTAATGCGTCTTGAAAGTATGACGTCGCTAGCCCCACTAGCGGAACTTTTGTAACACTGCTCAAAAGTCTCTAAACCTGAAAGGCTAATTGGCTACATTCTCAAATGAATGTACCCAAGAAGCAAAAGCTCACTTGGATCAGCAATAAAGCTGGTGTGAGTAATCTTCACTCCAAAATCAATGAACTCGCACGTGATAAACATCAAGCTAAACACAAACAACAAACCATCACACCAATAGGTAGTTCCTCAACGAGACAAATGTGTCATGCAAGAAAACACAGTTCAAAGAATTTAGTTCCTCATCGAGGCCATCATATCATCATCCTAATTAAGTAAAAATGCATTTACTTATACTTACCCTATAGGAGTCGACTATGACACGTCTGACCTACAAAAATATTAGTGGAGTTGCCATCCTACATGAAAAGGATTAGAAACAATGTAAACGTAATTTATTCGCTTTTATTTGAATTTGATTCATCTTTTAACGAATTGATCACTTAGACAATACACATTCGCACCACCTCCGTGCCGAACATACATGCATGTATGCCTCTCTCATATAAAGGTTGACTACTCCGTCATTCATGCCCAAGTGGGGACATCACATACAAGCATGCATCGCGGATACTCCTAACTATATAAGTACCAAAAGCTACTCTTGGGCTATCAATGTGCATAAACTCACGTCACATTTTTTACAGATAAATATCAAAGCCTATTTTAGGCATACAAATTCACCTCATTTTTGCAAGACTAGCCCAAACGTTATTTTAGTTTCTCTAGTAGGAAATAGGCGCCCCACCTCCGCAAGACGACCCGCTGGTCATTTAGTTTCTCTAGTAAGAGAGGGAAAATAATAAACAAAATAGGTGTGGTAGTTCTAAGTGATACAATTTCAGGTGATTAAATTTTCATAAATCAAGATTTATCCATATCATTTATTTTTGATATTTCGAATTTCCTTCACAATGACATTTTGTCATTCATAAGTAAATCCACCCATTCATTCGGGGAAGCATAGCATATTCATAAATCATGTTTTATAATAACACGGTGATCAAGTGACATTTTGTCATTCATAATGAAATCCACCCCTACCTTTGGGAGAACATAACCATTTCAAGATGCATACATGCAGAGGAATACCATTAATCTTAAATGGTCCTACATCAATAAAATCAACGAGGCATCAAAACAAAACAAACCATAGTGCAAAATCAAACACTACTACACATAGTACTCTCCATATGAATGTTATTTTAGGGATAAACACACACATCCGAGTTTGGCAGAAAGTATCTCAAATGTTGAATGCAACAAAGCCACTACATGCAATCTTCGAAAAGACAATTTCAACACATAAACATGAAAGTGCATGACAATCATGGGTGAATACTTACTTACACCAAAACAACCATCCAAATCACAGGACAGCACACATATCTTAAGTTGTTTGAAAACATCCCCTAATTCCTAGTTAGCACCAAATGACTCAACATTTTCAATCAAACATTCAGGGCTATTAATAATCATAGCAGCAAGCTATGTTTCTATTAATTAATAAACACAACAACAAATATAGAATTCAATAGCTACCCTTCTTCCTTTGGAAACAATTTCAACAGTCAATCAGTGATACATTCTCTCTTCTTAGTTAATGGTGCATCACTCAATTCTGTCTAATGCTCAAATTAGTTTCTTACTTTCTTCTTATCAAGGGATTGTGCATCTCGGAGCTTTTTATTCTGGCACCCAGCGAGGTTTATTGGAGAAGTCTTGTATAGGAGTACCATAGAAGGATCCACTTTAAATCTCAGGGGAAGAAAATGGGCTTTGAAGTCTAGATGTTTCTCCTTATTATCATGATGTGGGCTTAAGAACCAACATCTGTTCAACCAAATGGGTAGCAACTTCATTTTCATACTAATCTTCCTTGCAACAATTTAACGTGAAGGTAAGTGATGTTTAGGATTCAACTAATCCCGATTAATTTATATATCATATGGAGTATCATTGGTGTTGATTCAAGTGGAAGAACCAAAATGAATTGCCATGTCTTCACAGGTATTTTATCTGTGGGATCATGAAAGGTGTGGAATGCCCATCTTATAATTTTCAGCCAATTCAAAACCACCCATCCCATTGCAAACACAAATAAAGAAACAAGAAGACCAAAGCACCACAGATGATAGAACACAACCCTAAAAACAATATCCAATTCAAGTCGAGAAATACAAAACAATGGTTATGTAAAGATGATCTCATACAACAATCAAACAGGAAACAAATCTCCCCAAATTTCAGATATAATCATCACTCAACATTCTCAACTTCATACAAAAATCTAAAAATGAACGTGAAGAAGACTCACAAGTCAGTAGCACACAACCCTCGACACACCAGTGATGCGCTATTTTAGTAGCACACAACTTAATACCCTGCTTTGTGATTTGTAGTATAGAATAAGTAGGGATCGTTCTAGACCGGGGATTAGAAGGCGTGTTAATTACACTAATAATAATTAAAATACAACTAACAACCTAATTAATTAAATAAAAGGGGGATTGGGTTTTCTAAATTAAATTATGAAAATAACTACGAAAATTAATGTAAAGATAATAAACTAAAGAGATGACAAAGATGAGAAATTAGATAAGGGTTTTATCTCCACACACCAAACATATGCTTATAAATCAATCTTCAATAATCACTTGCTAACTCGTGAGAGACAATGCTCAAGACTAACCGTGACCGCACTGCATTAATCTTATTATTTTCCCAAGTTCGTTGAATTAAACTAAGCGTCGCTTTCAAACTATTCTTATCATGCTATCTAAACAGAAATCGCAAGTTAAATAGCAATTTAAGATCATTAAGTTTTGTGGAAAATATGAACACTGACTAGGCAATCACAAGTATGATCAGCATCTTGTTCTTGCCTAGGTTTTTACTTAACCTTACCAACGTTCCTTGGTATTTACTACTTGTGAGTACAAAATCATAACAATAAGGTGAAACTCTCCTATACTCTAGCCCCAAATCCTAGCATGCTTACCAAGTTGGCCACCTTAACAAACATAAAAGGAAAAGTTCTCTATAAAGCAGTTAAGCAAAACACAATCACTAATAGCAAGGAAGATTAAATTCAATTAATTTATAAAGCACATGTTCGGGGCTTCAAATCCACCCCTAACTAAGGGGAGTTTAGCTAGACATATTAATTATGTTCAAACAGTAATCCATAATCAATAATCAAACCAAAATTAAGAGAAAGAGATGTTTAGAGATGAAAACAAAACACTGATCCGTGGTGGTACTGAATAGCAGTTGGGCTGCGAATAGCAGAAATCCCTTCACCAAAACTCGAATTGCTTCTTCGCGATTTGCTTCACCTCTCTGTTCCTTCGTCTTCACTGTCTGCTTCTTCTCTTCCTTTCGATTTCTGCTTCAGCTCCTTTCTCCAGTGAGAAGAAGATGCGAGTGAGGGGATGACGGTGTTGGGTTCAGCGACAATCAGGGACAGAGAGAGAGGATTGTGATGATGATGTCGGTGTGAGGAGGTTTTGATGGTGACGACGATGAGGGAGTCAGGCTAGAGAGGGATGAGGCGACTGTGGTTGTAAGGAGGAGGGGATGAATGGGGTCTTACGTGGTGTTCTGCGGCTGTAGATGAAGGCGGTGAAGATGGTTGATGATGGGTGAGGACGATGGAGATGGATGGTGGGTGACGGCGGCTAGGGTTTGTGCGAGGATGCTATGTATGGATGCAGTGGATGGGATGACTTGCTCGATGGGTCGATGGATGATCTCTCAAAGCCAGGTATGTCCCCTTTTTATTCTTGTTTTCTTCTGTCTGTGGTTTCCTTGTTGGTGTGGTTTCCTTGTTTGTGTGAAGTCCTTGTGCAATTAGTATTCCTGAATTGCCAATTTGCTTCTATTTTAAAGTATTGTAATTGGAAACCTACACAAACATGAAAATAGCAATTAGTACCATAATTAACAAATAATAGCTAATAATACATATAGAAATATGGTACTAAAAATAGCATAATTATGCCCCTATCAACCAGACCTCTCTGTCATCGCAGCAATCATCTCGCCAGACCACCACCACATTGCCAGCACAGCACCACCTTCGTGCACAGTCTCCATCTCCATCATCCCGCCGAACACGATAAGAGGAAGGAGAAAAGAAGAGAAAGTAAGGCTTTTGGGGCGGTGGGATCGGCTGCGGCGTGCGGTCACAGACCGTGCTCGCCGCTAATGAGGAGAAGAAATCGTGAAGGGAGAGAAAATGAAGGAAGGAGTAAAGAAGAAGGAATAAGGGTTTTTTTTTATAAGGTGGGTGGCTATTCGCCCCCACTGAACTTCTGATAGCACCCACCCTCTAAACTCACCAAATAAAAAACTAAAATTTTGAAATTTAAATTAAATTAAAGGTAACCCTATTTTATTTAATTAAAAATAAAATAAATTATCTTTATGAAATTTAGGGGTGTTACATTATACACACGTTAAATGGAATCTCGTCTCGAGATTCGGAAGGTAAGAAAGTTAAATGAAATTCGAAAAATACGATTTGTCCAACGAAAGAAGGTTTTCAAATACAAATTTTCATTTGAATTTTTTTTTTGAACATAAATATTTATTGTCATTGATAAAGTAAGGGTGTTACATCACAATGGTCCAATTAAGTACTTCCTTGTGCTACCGCTCTGTAAGGCAATAGATGTGAGAACGATGTGATGTTAAATGTACACTTGAGGCTTCTGTTCCTAACCTAAAACTGTTAGTTACACCAATTCTTCTTGTAGATCGTAGCTTACTTATGACTCGGCATACTGGGTAAATTACTCTTGTGGCAGTGTCCTCTCGGAGTTCATTGAATGATTAAACTCATCGTCACTTTTAGCTTTAGTCTACACAAAAATTATTGGATTCACCTTGGTCTTGGTTGTCCTATGAACAACGTACCTAAAAGACGGCTCTATCTAACTTGCTAACTGATTTTAATTATGCTTGGATATTGGTTGCACACAGCTGGAGTGATGAGGTGGGGATATCAAGTCCCACCAGATTCTATTTAGAAGCTGGGTCTGCTTATTATGAATTACTAAAGTTTAGCATCCACAATTACAGAAATTAAACAACCAATCACACAATTTCAAACAATTACAAAAAGCACCTGGGTCACTAATACATTGCGTGTGATAAAAGTACTTATAGTGTGCGTATTCCATTCTGCACAAAAAGTTAGCACAATAAAAAAAAATGTTCGACTTCTTTTTATTCGTTTCAATTAGCATACAAGCATATGCAATCAAATTACTGGTCTTGGTCTTAGAAGTCGGATTTCTAAATCATAAAAAAGTTATTGGGTAACAATTAAAATTGTTTCCCTATAATTTCTTTTGACTTGAAAATTTTTGGGTTTTTTTTTAGGTGATTAAAAATGGAAAACAATAGAGTTTACAAAAATTATTACACCACACAATCGTAAAACAAGGTGAAAATAAAATTAAAACTCTCCTCACAAAATAAATAAAAAAATTTAATTAAAATTAAAATTTGCTTGATATTTGCAGGATCGTCCAATTCCTTGAGAAGCGTGTATTCTGCAAAATCAAACAAATAACACGAAATGAGTGTAAAAAGAATTTAACAAAAAAAAAATTGTTTTTTTTCTGAATTTTTTTAATTTTTAAATTAGTGAAAATAAATCTTAAATTCAATTACACCGCTACCTTCCCCGGCAACGGTGCTAAAAACTTGTTGGAGGTTTAACCGGCCTAAATAAACAAACTAATTTGACCCACTTGTAATAACCGCAAGTGTACGGTGTCTAACTGGTAGACAACGGCAAGTACGGGTCGATCCCACGAGGAAGGTGGATTAAATTGAATTTGTTAATTTACCTAAACTAATTTGGAGAAAATGGGGGTTACAATGTTTAAAAATCCGAGTTAAACAAAAGTAATAACAATAAATAAAAGAAAAAAGTTGGAGGGAAACCACAATTTGCAAAATATTTTTCAAGCTCCTAAAATTATATTCAATTTTTCTTATTATTCCAATTTCAAATAAATGACTCTAGCAATGTATAAACTAATAGCATTAATTGTCTTTTTAGGGCACAATTAATCACAAGTTTAATTATTCAATTAAAACATGCTTGATTTATAACATAATATTTTTCTAACAACCTAAGATGCATGACATATTAGGTGAAAGTAAAATATTATAAATCGTGAATCAATTAATATTAATCATGGAATAATAAAGTAAAATGAAATTAATTCTAGAGTTTGAGACTTAATTCACTGTGGTGTTACAGAGCATTCAACACAATGCAAACAGGAACAGGTTCAATGTGGCTCAGCAGATCCCAGTGGGTGCAAATAGTTCTGATCTTTCTCAGTCAATGTGCTCTCAACAAGGTCCATTGGGTGCTAGTAGCGTCAACTTGATTTAAGTCTCTGTAGTGGTGCGTGGTGCAGCCGGTGACGGTGGTTGAAGATGAAGTGAAACAGGGTTGTCACGCCCCTGTTTCGGTGGGATGAATGAGAGAAAACAAAGATGGATAGGCTGTGGGTGGTGATTTTGCTTGGTTGGGATGGTGATGAGAATCACAAACTGTGAAGAAGAGGTTTTGGTATTCTGTATTTTTTTTCCTTATCTTCTTCCCCTTTCTTATTCATTTCTATTGTATTTATAGAGAATTAAGAAAATGAACTTGGACAAGTTAAGAGGAGGGTTCAATGAGTAATTTAAAGCTTAAATAAAACTAGAATCTTAGATAATTAAGAGAATATGCTTTGGGTTTGAATGAGTTTGAGAAAATAAACTTGAACAAGTTAAGGATAGGGTTCAATGAGTGATTTAAAGCTTAAATCAAACTAGAATCTTGGACAATTAAGAGAATATGATTTGGGTTTGTTTGGGTTTGAGTTTACGGATTTGGTTTTGGTTTTGGGTTTGGTTTTGAGTTTAGGTTATAGGCTTAGGCTATTCTCACCTCCACTTCCTCTAAAGTCACCATCTGTGATTTATTCATTGCATTTTTCTTTGATTTATTCGTTATTGCTCCGAATTCTACAAAAACACACAAAAAATTTAATAATTAATTTAAAATAAAATAAAACAATGATTAACAAAATATAATAAAAGGTAAAAAAAATGTTATAATTATGTGATTATCAATCTCCTAAGGCGGGGAAGCTTGCAATACATTGGTTCCGACTAGGAAACATATACTAGAGTATAAGTCGTGCATGTAAACTTCCTTACATGGACAACACTTCAAAAGGGAAGCCTCTCCCGCAGATCTAGAAGCACAAAGTTGTGTGAGAAAACTCTTCTACATGAACAACTCCCAACTAGGAAAGGATTTCCAGCAAGATTTCTTTCCCGAAATTAAGCCACCAAAGGCCTAGTCGAACGAGGTATCTCGCATTATAAATAAGACACAGAGTTGATGAGAAAATGTACGTTACAGAACCCAACTAGGAAAGGATCTCCAACAAGATTTCTTTCCCGAAATTAAGCCACCAAAGGCCTAGTCGAACGAGGTATCTCGCATTATAAATAAGACACAGAGTTGATGAGAAAATGTACGTTACAGAACCCAATTTACAGCTTTAAGTCTTTCTCAAGCCTTGTCTGACTTTAGCATTGGAGTGCCATCAGCCACCACTATGGTGGTCCTTGGCTCACGTATGTTCCCTGTGCAGGTTGAGGTCAAGGTGAATGAGAGCATAATTCAACTACATCAATAATATTTTGGAGCTGTCAAATAATTTGCAGTTTGAGATCCCTCTTGAAGATATGTTTAAGCTTCCATTCCTCCAAAACATTTGTTTGAGGGTTTACGTTTGAGATGCTCAAGCATGTGTGATTCACACTGAGCATAGAAACAATGTTTTCCTTTGGCTTTAAACATTTTTCCTTTCAAACAACATCAATGCTACCATCACAATAACCACATAGTCTAGAGTGTGCAAGTTATGAAGCCTTACAAAGATTGTTTGCTCCTTACCAAACAATGTGACTAGGCCTAAACTTCAAAACATGGCCCATAACAGAGTTGCAACTTAAGGCTCTGTTTCAGGACGAAACCAATTCCTCTAAGAAAGTCCAATAATCATTTTTTCTATTTTTTTTGTTAAGGCAAGTCCAACATTCTTGATGTTGTCGATTCCACAGTTCTTTACAACAAACTCTATAACATTGCTGTCTTATTAAAAAAAATATCCAAATAAATAAATCAAATTGAAAAAATGATCTAAGATCTGTACTAACTTTGACTTCCATTCCTATTTCATAATTCTATTCTAAAAATAATGAAAATTATCCTCATGTCAATGTCTAATTTTATTTATCTTTAAACATCTCTAACGTGTAATTTTGAATGCTCTCTAGCTGTAAGCTTAGTTTTTTATTATCTAGATTCAAAAAATTTCTGATAAATAATAATTATGGTGGTTGTTAAGCTTTCACTCCTTGAATTTAGGGAATCATGTTGTAAAGTCACAGGAGTGGAGCCATGACATGCCAGCCTACTTTACTTGTAGGGCTTTTGTTTTTATCACCAAAGGGAAGCGTAAGCCCCCATGTGCAAGAGTATGAGAGACCAGCTAATGTGTCAACATATGCTTGAAAAGCTCCTTCAACTTTAAAACATGTTCAGAAAGAACATGCCCACTTTTGTTGAACTATACATAATCTGAACTTAAAAAACTCAACACCTTTTGTTTACTGAGCACCTTGTTTTCCCTACTATCTAGTTGTAGTTTCTTACAATTGGCATGTTTGGTGAACAAATCTTCAATAGATAAGGATATGCTATTTCTTCACTAATTGCACAACTGGATAAGTCAGACCAAATGCACCTAATTTAGAAATCGTTTCAAATGGTTTATCAGTAAAATATCTAAGAATGCGTATTTTAGTAAGCAGCAGAACCTGGATGTGTTTTAATATTAATGAAAAAGACACATCAGCCAAAAACAGCTCTTACAACTAAATAGATACAACTTGCAAGATTCTAAGTCAAGTAAACAAAGGCAAGCACAAAACGTGCATACATATTGAGGAAAATGTCAATAGCTCAATCAACAATCAAAAGCCAAGTTGCTACCCTTGAAGCAACTATAAAAGAATTGACCCAGTTAAATTTCTATTATTTTTGCTTTATAAGCAAAAAAAAAAAAAAAAAAAAAAAAATACAATCAAAATCAATATAAACTTTGAAAAAAATAAAAGTGTCAAACGCTCTGCATTGCAATATGCTTTTCGGAATATAGAATTTATGGCAAAATACAGATGGTAGAAGGGGGTTGTTTTTTACAGCCAGGTGGATGGATGGGTTCAGCTTTCAAAAGTTACCACTGGGACCTTTACTTCCTCGACTGTCTTTCTTCATCTTTGCCATCTCCATTTCTCTTGTGGTCTGCTGAGCTTCACCGCTAGAGCCTGATGGATATAGACCATAGTCGCTAGTCGGATTACTGTATTCGCTGCTGCCATATTCTTGACTGGCTAATGCAGTCTTCCTAAATTTCTTCATGTCCTCATTATACTGCATAGTGTCATAGTCGGAGCTTCCGTATGAACTATAAAGTGTGCTGTGTCCTGGTCTGATGCCATCGTTCAGATCAGCGAGAGAGACATCTCCTTCCAATGCTCTCACTATCTGCTTCAATTCAAAATATACCATTAAAACCATAGCGGATACAACACTCGTTACAAAACTCATTGCTCAAAATGTTGAGATGTACTATCTCAACTCAGTGACACTGACAACTATTGAGATTGTATACAACACCAAAGCTCAAAAATCAGTACTAGAATATGTTACCTGACTCATTCGTGGTCTACGACGTGCAGAATGACGCACACAAGAAGCTGCACAAGCAACCATACATGCCATCTCATTTGGATTGTATTCCTTTTGTAGCCTTGGATCAACAAGAGAATCATAGTTGCCATCTTCTAAAGCCCGTGTAAGCAAAGGCCTTGCCTGCAATTCCAAAAACAGTTAACATTTCTGTCAATTCCCACAACTTTGATAAATTTGATATCACATCTAAGAAGCATTATTCCATTATTTGAGTTTTTTTTTTCCTGGGAATAAAGGAAGGTATTCTTTAAGGTAACATCCACCCATAAGCACTTGATTTATGTGCTCAGTGCTTCAGAACATGGGGAATGTTTGAGTAATTGCAGGAAACCCACTTTTGGAGTATAATAGTTACGGATGAAAGAGAGTGATGGGTGCTGCCAGATTACTTACCCAGTCTACCAAGCTATCATCCATGTAGGTATGAGATGAATCTACAGGGCGTCGTCCAGTGATTAATTCTAAAAGCATGATTCCGAGGAAAATACATCAGATTTGTCTGTCAGTTTACCGCTTGATGCATATTCTGGCGCAAGATAACTGTGGGAGCAAAGTGTAATTTAGTAAGTTGAACATTATAATAGTTAAACTAAGAGCACATGCAGATACTGATCATCATTCTATCACTGATTGTATCGATTAGACCACCTCAGGTGCAACAAAATCACAGCCTATAAGTGTGTAGAAAGAAGTTCACTAGGAGCTCTCAGAATTTCAAAAATCGTGCGCCCAAGTATTACACCCACTGGTTGGACCCAAGAATTTACTAAAATATTTGAAAAGACATTTCTTATGAATTTTAGCACAAAGCTCATCAGATGAAACGTAAGTTACTGGAAAATGGAGAATTAATATCTTTCTTACCCAAAAGTTCCCATTACACGAGTTGAGACATGGGTGTTAGTTTCTAAAGATGTCTTTGCTAGTCCAAAATCTGCGACCTGAACAGAATAGAAAAAAATTTCAATTAAATTTTTGATACAATCACTGTATAGAGTTAGTAATACCAACTTGGCTTGACATGTAATAAGAAAACAGCAGAAATGTCTATGATTGATTTTATACAGGGCCACTTTTTATAACACAAACAAAGGGAACAATGAGCAAACAAAGCCTTTGAATCCTACCTTTGCTTCAAACTTGTAGTCAAGAAGAATATTAGACGCCTTGATATCCCGATGAATGATTTTAGGATGGCCTGTCAAGATAGAAGCCACTTCATACGAATGAACTCCATTGGGAATACAAATACCAAACAATTTTGCTTTATAGTTGACATCAGAAGTTCTTAGACACCTTAAGTCATACAAATTCACCATGGTTTAAATTTAGTGAACTCCACAATCCTCATGTAGATATGCAAGTCCTTTTGCAGAGCCCAGAGCAATTCTTAATCTGGTGGACCAGTCCATTGTTGGTTGCCCTTTTCCTGCAAGATGTTGCATCTCTAATCAGATTATTACCAAAAAAGGGTGAGCAAGAAGGTAAACAGAAAAACAAATAACTTTAGAAACTGTGTAAATCCTGAGAGTTTTGAGTATAGAATGCTGCCCCGCCAAATATAGTCATCAAAAGTTCAAACATCATATTCTAAGAAACATGATGAGGTAGGAACCAGGTTTTGCAACCAGGAATGATGTGGCATTGTCAGAGGAGATTTTTTACAACCTCTAGATACACAAACTCTTTCGGGATTTCATCATTCTTTTAAGATCATGCCACGGTCACCCTGTTACAAACATGGTTGCAAAAATCTAGTTTCATAGCATTTTTGATATCCATAACTTGTGAACTCCAATTAATGTCCAAACTAAGTGTTCTACTCTTGTTTAATAAGGGGAAAAAACATATATAACGCAAGTTTCCTGTTTTGGAATGTTATAAATCAACTTATTTCATAATGCTATACACAAAAGTGGAAGTATAATATGAACAAAGAAAAAGTAATTGCTGTATATAAGGACTTTACCATGTAAGTGGAACTCCAGTGTGTTGTTTGGAACTAAATTCATAAACAAGCATTCTCTGGACTCCTGTACCTACAGTAAACCAACCAAGGAAACAAGATGCTTATGATGAACTCGGCTAATAATCTCAACCTCTGCTTGAAATTCACGCTCTCCTTGCCCGCTTCCAGCTTTCAGCTGCTTGACTGCAACTTCTTTTCCATTAGGAAGCATTCCCTCTATGGACATATCCAAAACCACCTTGTCCAAGAAGGTTGGCATCTGAAAAGCATCCGTGGCCATTGCTAATTCTTCATAAGTAAATGTGCTCTTTGAGAAACCCAAAGAAAGTCCAGGAGATGGTGGAGGGAGGGATTCTCAGACCCTGAATAATTGGACCCAGAGCCTCCACTGCTGCTCATAAATGGTGGTGGAGGAGGTGGGGGCATCCCTTGCGGTGATTGTGGTGGACGCGATGCAAAACCTGGTGGAGGATTATGTTTTGGTGGCATTGAGACAATCTGGTCTGACGGTGGTTGAGAACCATTATGCTGCCATTGTTGCTGTTGCATGCCATAATGCCCGTCTAAAAATATCACAATAACATAAATATGAGTTGACTTCTCCGACAGAAACTACAATTAGTATGAAATCGAAATAAAAACCCTAAATTTACAGCAAAAACCCAAACATTATATAAACCAGAATCACCTTATTAGACATTCCATACCAAAATTCTCTACTCTTAAATTTTTTCCAAACATGCATTTCATGATACAAGCATTTCAAGAAGAGAACTTAAATGAACTACTTTCTCCTATCAGCATCAATATCGAGCTCAAACCAATGTATCATGCAAAATCAAGACGAGTCTTAAAACCCCTTTCTTTCAAACCTGCATTGGGCATTCTAATTGCATCAAGTGGATTGGAAGATGATG
>QNQO01008419.1:0-67307 GCA_003290165.1 Berberis thunbergii
ATAGCTGGGTACGGAGGAGCCAACTTACCTAGTTGGATGGGAGAGTTGCAGAATGTGGTCACAATCACACTTACAGACTGCATGAGTTGTGAGCGTCTGCCTGCACTTGGGAGACTGCCCGTCCTCAAGTTCCTATGCATACAAAATATGAATTCTCTTAAATGTCTGCCTGCACTTGGGAGACTGCCCCTCCTCAAGTTCCTATGTATAGAAAATATGAATTCTCTTAAATGCATCGATGATGACTTTTATGGCGAGGGAGTTGTTGTTGGAGGACGAGGAGGAAGTGCTGCTACTACCTCCTGGTTTCCGTCATTACAGCAACTTCAGATATCGTCGATGGGTTCTTTGGAGGAATGGTCGTTGCCATCAGCAGCAAAAGAAGAAGAAGAAGAAGAAGAAAAAGAAAGTAGCCACCGCCACCGCCACCACCAAGAGCATTCCCTTGCCTTGCAGAGTTGACCATTACCGATTGCCCCAAGTTGAAAGCAATTCCTTGCTTACTTGTGTGCCAAAAATCGGAACTGGGGAACTGCAATGAATGATACTGACATCCATCCCAACCTTGGTCCCTCGCAGTGCTTCTTACCCTTGCCGGGATTCGGAGCTTTCACGAGATGACACAATTTACCAGAAGGGACATTCATAATTCTTCTTCTTCCTGTTCTCCAATCTTCTGAATCTCACGTTGCGACATCTGAGAGTGTGAAGTGGGAGAATACAGGATTATCTCACGGCCCTATCATCATTTAAATTGCAATTGCAGTAAGACTGGAATTTTCTCCATCAGAGCTGGAATGGGCTTCTAGGGATGAACGCACCTGCCTTACACAATTAAGCATCGAAGGATGTCGGAGTTTAGCATATTGCAGTAATGGGGTATCCAAGGCCTTCAAACACTCTCTCAAGGAATTGGGAGATTTGGGAGTGTGGACCAAGGCTAGCATCTGTGTCTGAAGGGCTTTCATACCTAACCCTCTCCAGATATTAATATTAGAAGCTGTAAGAGGTGGAGTTGATGTCAAGGGATGATCTGGAGGAGGATGGTTTTCAGCACCTCATTTCCCTTCAAAAGTTTAACACTTGGGGATTTGCCCAAGTTGAGAGCTCTGCCAGAGGGGATGCAACACCTTACTATGCTCAAATCTTTGGAGATATTCTTATTGCATGAATCTCGCAATGCTTCCAGAGTGGCTCCAAACACCTCACCTCTCTTCAATTAAAAAGGACAACAATTGGAATTAGGACAAGGGCGAGGATTGGCACATCATCTCCCACATTTCCACAGCTAATAAACGGTAACCTTACTCTCTCATGTATCCATCTCCTTAACTGCTATTGATTCATTATCTTTTTTATATTTACTTATTTATAATATGGTGATCAACTACTGATTTTTGCATAATATATACATCTATTTCCTTTAGTTAAAAAGAATAAAAAAATGTTCAGTTAGTCTTCATTCATTGTATGCCAGGTAAAAATATTCTTAATGCTTCATTATTTTGTTGCTATCTGATGAAAACTCTGACGATGAGATATTTCTACTGAAATAGCTTTATTTGTGATATTTAATACAGAATCTCACCTCTATTAGAGCTGGAGGGACTTCTAGGGAAACTCACCTCTCTTACACAATTAACAATCAACTTCTGTCCGAGATTAAAGTGTTTGCCAGTGATGGGGATCCAAGGCTTCAACAACTCTCTCAAAGAATTGGTAGTTAGTGCCGAGTACAGAGACACCTTGCAAAGGAGATATACATCGACAAACTAGGGCAAGTCCAGTAAAGGATAGAATAAGACCAGGGATGAATGTTCTATTGGACCTATAATTAAGAAAAAGCACAACAAATGGTAGGTCCTTGAATATGCAGACTGATACCAACATTGTAGAGTATCAATGCAGATGCAACAAATTGCTTTATCAAAGAATAACAACTATATATGTTCTTATGTTGAAATAAGCTCTCAATCGGAAAGTCAGAAAGACATTTCTGGCAGCAGAGAGAGATAGTTTGTACGAACGTTTCTCATGGAAACTGAAAAACATAAAAGGTAAAGATTATTGCTCCTTTGAAAATCAATACAAAGGTCACTTTGAGACATCAAGGTCCGACTATCAATGGTGTCATTTTCAATGAATTCCAATTAGCATACAAAGAATCAAAATATAGGCCCATAAAAGACGGATGATGATATATCCAACTCCGCAATAAATAAAAAATCTCCATAGCTACCATCTCCTTGTTAGGAGCAACTTTATTCTGGAAAATTCTGGAATTACGCTCTAACCAAACCACCCAACATACCGCAAAAGGATCAACTTCTATAAAACTTTCCCTTCAGGGGTAATATGATTCAGTGTCTAGCACGAACGCAATAACGTTTCAACAATCGTCTATATCACCCAATATAAACCAAACATGCTTTACGCACTTGGAAGTGTCGTGCAACAAAGATGTGCTTTAGCTGTTGCAAGATGTGCTACATTTGGCTGACAACTTTTCCAAGACGCAACATTCCTTAGCTTTTATAAATACATTTCAAGAATGGTGCTCAATAATATTTATTTCTTTTCAACATTTGTACTACAGGATTAACTTAACATTCTGGAATGAATTGGCACATGTTGCTTTCCAGCATGTAGAAAAAGGTAATCGTATATATATTTCAGGCCGGCTTGTGTCAGATACTGTTGAAGGTGATGGTGAAAAGCCACAGACCTATTACAAGGTTCGATGATTCTTGTAATTAAAGTATAAATTATTAATAGGTCCAGTTTCTGGCATTAGCTTTTTTCCTTGGTATATATTGATTTCCAGACCTATATATTCTTAGGTAACTGTTCAGCAACTAAACTTTGTTGAAAATAGCTTCTCCCCAGTTTCCTTGTACGAGAATGATTCAAGTTCTGTGACAGCAGGTATTTCTTATTTTACTTTGTTATTTTGCTCTAACTAGAATAAGATGTTACCTGATAGAGGACTTCTTTTATTTTATAACTGCAGGTGAGAGGTCTGTAAATCATACTGGTAGTAATACAGGTTCTACTTCTACACAAGAGCTTTGGCAAGCCTTCTTTGCTAACCCAGTTGACTGGTGGGATAATAGGAAGAACAAGGTAGCTTAAAATGTTTGCTAGCACTTGAGCCTTGGCAATCAGAATATGTGCTTAAAGTCATTACTTGCATTTACGGTATTGGGGAAAGATTGTCTCCTCATTAAGGTAGAACCATTACTTTTCTTGACAGCAAATCCAGATGTCTTGTACAACTTGACCTCCTTTAAGTGGTGTTATTTCACCAGAAAAGAAATCCACTATAATATTTTGTTCTAGTTATGGACTTCCAGAATGAAAATATATTTGAACAAAATCCATTCTTGAGGAACATTAACCCACTGCAACAACATGATCTATGCAATTAAAATAGATAACGGACCCATAACAGTCTAAGAGCGTTATAGGTTATAACGTTATATTTCGGAAAAAATTTTAATATATTTTTATAACCCACTAAGTATTAATGTGTTAGAGTCAAAAAGTAAATCATGTTCATAACATTAAATTCAAAAAATCAAAACATTAATAAATAAAAAAATTTCCCTTTCGTATGAGAGTGAGATCGCAACAGAGAGTGCGATTGACTTGTCGTCTTCTTCCCTTCTTCTTTTGTTCTCATTCTTTGTCGACCGACAATGTCTTAATCTCTGTCGATTGGCGACGGCAAGCTCTGGTCATTTTTTCTCTGAGTTTATGGTTATGGTTCAATCGAGAATGAAATGGGTGAATATATATTTTTTAATGTATTAGAACAAAACATTATTGAAAAAACATTATCTCAATAATGGTTGTATTGTGGCGTTGTGTCGGAGCCATGATATCCAAACGTGATAATGTCAAAACGTAACGGCTCACCCCTGCTAAGCGTAATATCGGAGTTATATCGGTATTATGATGTCATTTTAACTGCATAGAACAGGTTATAACATTATTTTGCTTCCATGTAGGACGCGTTCTACCTTCTATGTGTTGAGTAGATTATAATGGATATGGCCTTTTATTCTCTATCATAGTAGTCTATTGTTCTTCTGAAGCTACATGATTTGAGTCTATTGCCATGATAATAATCATATTCTTAGTTAGAAGCCATCCGTTCAGGAATGACACTGAATGTTGGTTGTTAAATTCGTAATGTCTACACGGTTTCTTTTTGTTTCTTACCATGAGTCTATTACCATGCTTATATTCTTAGTTTGAAGCTATCTATGCAAGAATGGTACTGAATGTTGGTTGTTCAACCTGTAATGTCTACACAGTTTCGTTTTGTTTCTGTGATTTGTACTGCATGAGTATTATGAAAATGCTCTTTGGAAGACAATTAATTTATGCTCTTTGATTCACAGAGAAATCCGAAATATCCAGATTTTAAACATAAGCATACCGGGGAAGCTTTATGGATTGAAGGGAAGTACAATCCATCGTGGGTAAAGTCTCAACTTGCAATTCTGGACTCTAAGATGGAGTCTCTTCGTGCCAATGAAGCTAGCTCGCATGACTCTTTTGTGTCAGGCGATGATTTGACATTTCTCTAGTTGTTAGCATCCACTCGTCCAGCCAACTGCGATAAACTCGTGTGTTTGTGCTTCTGGATTCTCTTTAGAATGTACGATTAGTTTATAACTGGCTTTTCCAGTTCATCTAGATGTTTTTGCATGTATAGTCTTGATCCTGGATTTTAACTTGCTAATAGATGTTAGTCCTTTTTTTAGCTGTGGCAGTTCCTGGTATTGTTCTGGTCTTCTGTTCTTCATTATGATTAAAATTTTGGAGGAATGTATTTTACATTTCTTAATCAATATAGAATGACGGAGGCCGACATTTTCGTAAAGAAACATTGACCTTTATGTTCAAGCTTACGTGATAGAGTTCTCTTAGTTAAGCTTTCAGTTGTCTATCTGTTGTGCTTTTTAGTGGTAACTATGTTCTGCCGCATCTTTAGCAGATGCCTTTTCACTTCTACTACAACCACCCGAAGAATGAACTGGGATCCAGCTGTTCTGATCTGAGTCACCCAACCCTTGTTCTGCTTGAAAAATGCAGAACAAGGGATCAATTCAAACAGATATTGGCTCAAATGATAAGGGTACAACTTGCTGGTCAAACTTTTCCGATGAGTTGACTTCTCTTCTCGTACTCACACCCTGAAAACCTAGACATGGCCATCCGTCTCTTCAATCACCATACACCTGGGCCCAATCTTTACATTTACAAAATCATGATCTCTACCTTATCTTTCTCGTTAACTCAAGCACTTCAACTTTACAATTCCATGCTCCAGTCAGCATATATTCCTGACAAACACACCATTCATTTCCCCCTGAAAGCAACCAAATCCTTGCTGGTGTTTCTGGGTTCTCATCCTATGGTTACTTGCAGAATTTCCCCATCAAGTTGTATTTAGAGCATGAGCAAATGAATTTGGGGCATAGGTGCTGTGTCAGATGTCCCATCAAGATGTTGTTTCGTTCAGTATCGTGATTACTGGGCATGCAAGGAAGGGAGACTTTGTGGCAGTGGTAAATTTGTTTCATAAAATGGTAGTCACAGGCTTTGACCCTGATGACTACACCATGGTGGGTCTTTTTATGTCTTTTGGGCGGCTGAGAGACTCACGCTGGGGGAAATTGGTCCATGCCTGGTTGCTCATAGAAAATCAGGCCGTGGTTGCAATTTGTTTTTGGGTAATGCTCTTTTGGATATGCATGTTAAATGAGAAGATCTGAAGGCTGCTAGGAGAATTTTCAATGGATTCCCAGAGAGGAATACGATTTCTTGGAACACATTATTTGCAGGGTATGCCGAGGCTGGAGAAATGGGAGTTACCTATTCTCTTTTCAATAATGCCTAGCAGGGTTCTTGTTTCTTGGAATTCCCTGATTGCTGCATCAGAGAAAGGGGACTGGTCAGCTTTGATGAATTTATTAAACTCGTGATTACTGACTATATTAGGCCTGATAAGGTCACACTTGTTAGCTTGATTTGTGCTGCAGCAGAGGTGGGATCTCTAGACCAAGGGAGATGGATACATGGATGGTTGATCAGAACACCTGGAAGTAGATGCATTTTGGCTTCAGCTCTGCTAGATATGTATTGCAAGTATGAAAGCATTGGCATGGCTCTGAATGTTTTCAGTAATGTTAGTGAAAAAGATGTTACAGCGTGGACTGCTACGATCTGGTTTTGCACTCCACGGCTATGGAAGCCCCGTGCTCTGGAGCTATTTTGCAAATGCAGGAAAAGCTGACTCCTAACCAGGTGACTTTTGTTGCTGTTCTTACTGCATCAGCCATAGTGGAATGGTGGATCATGGGCTTAAAAATTTGACAGTATGGAGAAATATGGTATCAGGCATGAAGTTGAGCACTATGGTATGTCTGGTGGATCTTCTACCACGATCTGGAAGGCTTTCCGAGGTAAAAGGTGATATTGAAAAAGATGCCTATGGAGCCCGCCGACAAGCAAATGCAGTGTTTTTGGTAAAATATTTTTTATTTCTTATAATTGTTAATGTTAATGATATTCAATTAATAAATTGTTTTAAGATAAAGTGTGATTAGATTATATAATGGATTGATGTATTAAAAATTCAAATATCATTAAAATGTATGCACTATTGATACAAATTTGTATTGCATCTCGATGTTTTATCATTTCTAATTATTTTTTTAGTAAGTCTAGCCAGTCAGGTTTGGTAGTCATTTTTTGGTAAAGTTTTATATTTTTTACACTTTTTTACACTTTCTCTTTAAAACACAATCACAAACACCATCTATAGAAGGGGCAGAAGTGTAAAAAAAACTCAAAACTTATTCAAAAGTGGCTATCAAATCTGGCTGACTAAAATTATTATGACTTTACCCCCAAGCAATCAAATTCTTAGCTCCGCCACTGTCGCGAGAGAAGAAGCCTGTCACAGTTTTAACTTCGTATCCAAATCTTGATAGATTTGTGAATATTTAACATTACATCCTTTGGAATTCATCTCTCTCTATTGCAGTAGTTTCAGATGTCTAAAAAAATTGTGTGATGAATTTTCAGAAAGTTTGTATGAACAAATGTTGCAACATACATGCTGCTTGGTGCCTCACGTGGATATTTGGTGAATGCTGAATTAAAATAAATATATAAGTTCCTTTGTCATGGATTGTATTCAAGGACTCATCCTTTCAAGTGGGTAAAGAAAAGGCCAATCAATCAATCTACTCAACTCCAAGAAAGAGAAGAAGATAAAAATCAAGTTGCGAACTAGGGAAGGCGACTTACCTTGAACCCTTTTCAAATTCCTTCAATTATCGGACTTCTTTCCACCAATTTCATATCATTCACCCGAGCTTGACTACAGTGTCTGGTCCAAGGTGTTTGTTTGGTGCCTGGTGGTACCAGGCACTGTAGATGTGCATTGAGATATGAAATACATCTTATCTCGATGCACATTTACGGTGCTTGTTACTACCAAACACCAAACAGGCACCGTAGATTTAGGCCATTCACCCATTAGATGTATGACAAATTGATGACTTGGAAAGTATGTTTGAGCATCTACTTTGCAGTCCACTATGATCTATGTATGACCCATTGCTTTGTCTAGATGTCGGGGAAAATAGCGAGAAAATGGACGAGGGAGGGCGGAGCGCACGTGCAAGAGCTTCCATTGTAAAAAAGGGGGGGGGGGGGGGGAATCGAAAATTTGGGGGAGAAGAAGGAGGGAATGGGCTCCCTCTCCCCATTTTCAATCTCGACAGAGACAGAGAAGCTCAGATAAACCCCATCCCTCCCTCTCCCTCTCCTCATTTTCCATCTCGATAGAGACAGAGAAGCTCAGAGAAACCCCAACCCTCCCTCTCCCCAAACGAAGTCAGAGAAGACGAAACTGCCAAACGAAGTCAGAGAAGACGAAGCTGCCAAACGAAGTCAGAGAAGACGAAGCTCTTCCTCTCCACCCTCTCGCAAAAGGTGAAGCCACTACCTACTTTTTACTTGATTTTCCTTATCCTTTTAGGATTTCTCTGAGAAAGCGATGCTTTGGCTATTTTAGGTTTTTGGTTTCGGACAACATTTTCTTTACAGCTCTCGAGGTATGGTTTTCATCGCTCGGTCGCAGAGGTAAGATTTTGATTTCTCTCTGTTCTTCTCTTCGTTTCGTCTTCAGCTGTTTCAAATTTGGTTTCTTCAAATTCAGATTTGATTGAATTGTGTTTGGGTTTTAGAGCTTCAAATTTTTATTTTTTTAAATTTCAGTTTTCATATTTGATCGAATTGTGGGTTTTATTGAACATATCTCAATTGAAGAAACCACCCAAAGGTCCTTCCTCTTCAGCACCACTCAGTACCCAACTTATATGATGATACTTCAATTCATTTTATATGCACAACTTATGTAACGATTATCATACACATTTCCATTTTTAAGTTCATACATTGATTCATATTTGAGCCAATGAATATTGTGTTCAGTACATTCATATGAGCTGGTTTGGTCTTTGAATTTATGCATCAATGTATGAATTAGTTGAAATATTTAAAACCCTTTAGTCTTTTACTTCATTTTATTTTTATTGTTCTGAAAATCATCTATAGTTTTATTTTTGTATGAAAGAAATACTAGCATTTGGTGTTAATTAGGTTCTCCCTTATGATGAAATGGAAAATTTTATCGTGAGACCACATCCTTAGTTTATGTGTGTGTTCTAGATCACATTTTTTATGACCTTGTTATGCACTTCATTGGCTGATAATTTATAAACTAACATTTCAGGAATGGATAGTGTACAAGATAATGAATGTATATTGGTGGAAGAAAATGAAGAGATGGGGGAACCTACAGATGGGATGGAATTCGTCAACCTTGACGAGTTCCAACGTTATTATCATGAATAAGGTAATAAAAAGGGATTTCCAGTGAAAATAATGACTACTGAAAAAGATGGTGATGGAAAACCTATGTTCATTTAGCTTTCATGTGGTCGGGCTGAGAAGCAAAAAGGTGATGGAAAAAATGTTTTGGGATTGCGTGTGTCGAGCAAATATGGTTGTCAGGCTAAGATTAGAGGTCATATACGGGTTGATGGAACAATTTAACTGAAAAAAGTTACATTTGATCACAATCACGCGTTAAGCCCTAGTAAATCGAAATTTTATCGAAAGAATAGATCTATGAGCTCGTATATCAAGAAGAAGTTTGAATTTAATGATAGGGCAGGTATTAGACCAAATAAGAGTTATTCGTCATGTGTGGTTGAAGTTGGTGGGCATGAAATTTTGTCATTTTCCCAAAAAGACTGTTACAATTATTTGGAAAAAATGAGAAAGTTGAGACTTGGTGAGGGGGATGCGATGGCTCTTCATAACTACTTCCAAAAAATGCAAGCTAATAATGCTAATTTCTTTTATATTATGGATTTGGATGATGAAGGTAGGTTGAGAAATGTTTTTTGGGCTGACGCATGGAGCAGGGCAGCTTACAAGGAGTTTGGGGATGCTGTTACATTTGACACTACATACTTGACAAATAAGTATGAGATGCCATTTGCTCCTTTTGTTAGGGTGAATCATCACGGTCAGTCAATTCTTTTGGGATGTGGATTGATATGTGGTGAGACGGTTGAATTATTTATTTGGCTTTTTTAAACATGGCTTGTGTGTATGAATGACAATGCTCCGTCTGCTATAATCACTGATCAAGATAGGGCAATGAAGAGAGCCATTGAAATTGTATTTTCCAGGTGCTTGTGGCATATTATGAAGAAGTTGCCCGAAAAGCTGTCTGGTTGCAATGAATATGGGGCGATCAAGTTTGCAATGCAAAGAGCAGTTTATGATTCCCTGTCTCATGATGAATTTGAAGAAAATTGGCATGATTTTATTGATAAATATAGTCTGCATGAAAATGACTGGTTGAGTGGATTATACTATGAAAGGATGTGTTGGGTGCCAATATTTCAAAGAAATACTATTTGGGCGGGGATGTCTTTAACTCAAATGATTGAAAGCATGAATGTTTTTTTTTATGGTTATGTGAATTCGAATACCACATTGAAGCAATTCGTAGAACAGTATGAGAATGCACTACGAAGTAATGTCCAAAAGGAAGCTGAACAAGACTTTAAATCTTTTAGCCAAAGAATTCATTGCATTACTCCTTATGCAATAGAGAAAAAATTTCGAGATGCCTACACTACAAATAAATTTAAGGAGCTCCAAGAACAGATAGTAGGGAATCTATGTGGTAGAATTGTCGGTGAAGTTATGGATGGGGGTGGCTGTGAGTTGTACACTATTAAACAAGACTTGGTGATAAATGATAGGCAACGATCGGTCCATTTTGTAGTCTCTTTAAATGTTGAAGACTTTGCCATCAAGTGTAATTGTCAATTGTTTGAGTTCAGAGGGATTTTATGCAAACATGTATTGAAAGTCTTGTTTGAAAGAGAGATTCATGTTATACCTGATAACTATGTTCTTCGGAAGTGGAGGAAAGACATTAGGAGGGCTCATACGAAGGTTAAAATTGTTTATTCAGATTGGGGAATGAAACTTGAAAATGTGCGATTTGAAAAGATGTGCAATGCCTTCTATGAAATGGCTGAATTTGCCGCTGAAGATGAAAAGAAGATATGCCAAGTTCAAGAATGGATCACTTTGAAGATGAAGCAACTTAAAATTGTCAGTGGTGATGAGCACATTGATTCACAGAGGTATTTGGAAGTGGGCACCACTACTTCTAGTTCTGGCATCCAGATTCATAGTCCATTAGCGGTTCGTAGCAAAGGACAACGGTCTAATTCAAGGATGAAATCCACCGTCCAGAAGATATGTAAAATGATACAAAGGAAAAAAAAAAAAAAAAAGACACGCAAACGAATCAGGCCATTGAGACTAATCTGGTATGTTTTGCAATGTGTTTTATGAATGTATATTTTTTAAATTTAAGAATAGTGAGTTTTATTTACAAATGTCATTTGTAGGGTTTACAGTGTATGCCTTATGTTATGCCTCGTGAAAGCAATACGATGCCTAGTCAAAGCAATACATAGGTTTGTTTGTTATATTTACAAGGTATGAATCAGTAAGTATGTTTGCCCACTTATGATTTGTATGTTTGTTATCGTTAAGGATAATAATACGGGGTCACGCGATTTACAACCTGGAAGAATTGATCAATTTTACTCGCTCCTCTCACAGGTACATATTTTGTATTTTGTATGTTTCTCTTTGTAGAGTTTGTTTGTTTGTTATGTGTTTTGTATGCCTCCTATTATTTATTTTTTAATCATTATTATTTATTTTTGCAGCCGCCAGGTTCAAGCCATGGAATGGACTATACAAATTATAGGTTATGATCAGGTTGGTTAAGCTTGTTTATCTTTCCTGTGCTTCATTAACATTTCCTAAGCATAGACCTGCTTCATTAACTTTGTTGATTGAAGTATGGGTTGTTAGTTTTGTTGAGTGTGGAGTATGGGTCAGTTTTGTTGAATTTGAAGAATGGTATAGGTTGTGTTGGTTGAATCTGATTGAATATTAGATCATGCATATAATAGGTTGAGCATATAATAGATAAGCAGTCCTTCCTTGCTTATCTTCTGACTTGTTGGGTTACTTCATTTGGGCAGGCTATGATGAAAAGGCTGAAGATGTTGTTGATTATGAAGACATTTATGAGCAGTATGGACCAGAAACAAACACCCTTTATGAGGAAGACCATTTACTACCCCAAAAGTAGTATTTCTCTGCTGGAGTTTCGGTTTCTACAATGGAACATCAATTTTTTTGTCTTTGATGAAGATAACTATGACGAGGATGAGGATTTGGGAGTAAATTAAGGTTTTCGAACTAAAGTGTATGAACTGCCTTGTATGAAATTCAGGTTTTGCAAATTAAGGTTGCTGTTTGAAATGTTCTTAAGTTCACTTGGTGCATAATTGCACTAGATCCAAATGGTCGCGATCGATGGATTAGGTGAGAAGCTGATTTGAAGCTTCTAATTCTGATTTTATTAGCAATAATTCAAAATAATAATCAGTCCAAATTGATGTTCAGGGAATGCTTCAATTATGTTGTGTTGAATTGGATTTAAAAGATGAGTTTGGAACCTTACAATATTCTTACTTTTGATACAAACACATGTACTCCCTAACAATAAGTTCACAACTAATTCATGTTAGCCATCCAAATTGCTTCATATTGCTATTAATTAACTACTGACATTGAATACACTTCAAGAATTGGAACAAAGCTAACATCTTTTTAGCCAAGCTACAAATGATAATAATGAAAAAAAAATAACAAGAGGATAAGCTTCTTCACTGTAGTCAACAAAAGCATACCATACGGAAGAAAAACAAGAACAATATGAAACACAAATTCCATTGGATCATGAAATATATTCACATAATACATATGTATGTACATATTACATTACATATCATTACATCATTCGTCCAAGGGCTTAAGAATAAATATTACAACTAAGATAATAATTACTATTATCAAAGTATTGATTAAGTCCCTCGTAAAAGCCCAATGATCGTTGTTCCCTTGGGTGTCATTTCTTTGATCATTCGATGGACCAGCTTGATCGTCAAAAACACGATCGTTAACTTTGACATCTTCATTGTTGTTAAATTCCTCTGAATTTCTTCTCGCCGCTTTTAAGCGAACCCACAACTCGTATGATTCTTCAGCTTCGTCGACTGACATAAACCCCTTGTAAGAAGCACCCATATACCCTGATACCACGGATAAACATGCGTGCCAGTTTAGGTATACTCAGGTTGACGACCTCGATACACAACGTACGTTCTGAATGTCATTCCTGCATTTAAAAAAATAAATCATAAAAGCAATGCAATGCAACAAATAAGGAATATTTTTTTGAAAATTCAGAAAAAGAAAAAGCAACAAAGAAAGATGCTCATTTAGTAACTAGAATTCAGATACCCAGTGCCTCAGAAATTTCAAAGAGCAAGCACGTGCCCACGGCACATGCCTAGGAGGGTCCAGGCATGCCACTAGGCGACCAGACCAGGCCGGCTAGAAGCTTTCTTCTTGTCCAAATAAAATAAAACCAAATGAAACCAATTCAAACCCTGGATAGCAACATATAATCTTACAAAACATTAAAACAAGATGTATTTCTACTGGAAATGGTTTATCCTTGGATAGCATATTTTGCAACATTCATAGAAGCACATTTTACCACTTTGAAATTGAGCTTCGAGCTCAGAAAGCAAAAAACAAATACGAAGAGGAAAAAAGATTCAGCCATATAACGAAATTGTATAAAAAATCTACAGAAAGCGAAAAACACAAATAAAACATATCATTCATCTATAAGACATTCGGATATTGGACATATAAAAAATCAAAACACCCAAAATCAGAGAAAATGAACAACCTTTCCTACACAATCAGCAAAGAACCAACCCAAATCAAATCAAAGTGATAACCTTTTTGACAGATATCAAATACCTAGTTGAAGAAACTATCAATACAACAATGAAATGATCAAACCAAAGAAAAACATATCGATAACAAGGTGTAATGAACATACCCATCTCCAGAAAGTGCAAAAAAAAAAATCATCAAAACAAATTAACCCCATGTCATAATTTGTATCAAAAAGAGAACTTCAACATAAATTATATCAACAAAACAATAAAAAATCATGAAAAAATATACCTGCAAATTAATGAAGCCTACAAACAGACCCATCCTTCCCTCTCTATCTTTCCTTTAGCTCACAAAGTTATTAAAAGAAGCAGTTGCAATTTTATAAAAAAAAGCAAGCAAATTCCCATGGGTGGGAAAGTGAAAATGAACACTAGGTGTTTCTGCAGGAATTGCATCACAACGCACTTTCTCAAGACATCAGTTTTCTTCACGATAGTGATCCCACACAAAATATGAATTATCCAAATTTACAGTATTCGAAATAAGTGTAAATGTCGAAACTTTACATACAAATTAACCAAACCAAATACCGAAATGGAGCTAAGAATTATCCCTAACCCCCCACAATTTATTCATAAAAGAAGAAACCCTAGATCTAAAAGAAGAAACCCTAGATCTAAAAGAAGAAACCCTAGATCTAAAAGAAGAAACCCTAGATCTAGAAATGAAGGAGAGACTTACCTTCGGTTGAATTTTTCAGTTGGGGAGAGTTTTTCTTCCAGTCTGAGCTTTTCGGCGAGGGAAGGGACGACGGAGCTTCTTCTCTTCTTCTTCTTCGGTCGGTTGATGGGGAGAGGGTGACGAGGGAGAGCTTCGTCTTCTCTGGCTTCGCTCGTTTGGCAGCTTTGTCTTCTCTGTCGCTATTTTCTCTTCTCTGCTTCATCTTCGTTTCTTTTCTCTGCTTCGTTCCCTCCCTCTTATTTTCACCCAAATTTTCAATCCCCCCCATTTTTTTAATATTTTTTATTACAATGGAAGCTCCTGCAAGTGTGCTCCACCCTCCCTCGCCCATTTCCTCGACATCTAGAATTACCCATGACCCATATAAAAAATTATTTGTTTACTGATGCGGAATTAATTAACCTAAATTAACAGGTTAATTTAACCTTCTTGTAATAACCGCAAGTGCACGGTGCCTAACTGGTAGACAACGGCAAGTACGGGTCGATCCCACGAGGAAAGTGGATGCAATTGAAATTTTAGAATTTAATTAAACTAATTTATAGGAAAGGGGGTTACAGTGTTTTTAAAACTAAACTAAAAATAAATTAAAGACAAGAAAAATAAAACAAAATAAAATGATAAGATGGATGGAATGGATTTTGTGTGGTTTGGATTCACCGATGAGCTAACAAAAATATATTTAAATCTAAATTACTGAAATATTAAACGAGAAGCTTTAGGGATGAGAATCCCTTGCTTACACCGAAGATGTGATCATTAAATCTTCAATTCCAATTATGTTAAGTTTCTTTTAAACATTAACAATTTATCTCAAGCAAGTGAACTTTCACCAAGCATTAAGTGTCTTTTTAGGGCACACTTAATCAAAGTTCAAGTTTAAAAACATTTTAGCATATGCTTTGAATATTAATCAAAGGTAAATCTAACTACCAAACATATCAATTTTTAATTGAACATGAAAGGTGAAAGCAGTTAATCAATATTCAGAAATAAATTGTTGTTAAATAATAAACCTTAATTCAGTAAAATAAATTTAAAATAATTCATAAGCTTGAGATGGTGGCACTTAGCAAATCAGCAGGTGGGTGTGCATGAATCCCGAGGAAATGACCCAAAACCCGCTCTGTGGTGGTACAGAGCAAATTTGGGGGTGGAAATAGCCAAAAACCGAATTAACTAATTCTCCCGCCTGCTACAGTACTGCTACAGTACCCGGTCTTCTTCTACAGCGAAACAGCGGCTGCTCCGCCGCCTTCCGTCGCTCCTCGTGATCGTCCTCGGGCTCAATTCATCTCCAGAACCTGAAAAAGGAAAATAGAGGGTGAGGAAACAGCTACAAAACCGAAAAAAAACAGAGAAGGAAAATGAAACAGGGAGCTCCCTGTTTTACGGTGGTGGCGCTGTTTCGCGAGGTGGTGGCGGTGATGATTGGCCTGGTCGTGACGGTGGTCGCGAGAGAGGGAGTCAGGAAGAAGCTCGAGACGAAGAGAGGCCGAGAAATGAGAGGAACAGACTCTGTCGCGAGGCGAAACAGAGTCGCGGTGCGGCTCTGTTTCGCGGCTTTTTGCGGTGGTTCTGTCGCGGCTTTTCATGCGGTGGTGGAGCTCGTGCGGTGGCAAGGGTGAGGTGAACAGGGGAGAGGAGCAGAGAGTGGTGGTGGAGAGAAAATTGGACGTGAAACAGGGTTGTCACACCCCTATTTCACGGTGGTGACGGTGGCGGTTGTGGAGCTCGATGGTGGCGATGGCGAGGTGACTGTGGTGGCGAGGGTGTGGTGACTACTGAGTGAGTGGAGTGAGTGAGAGATGGATGAGTGGGAGAGGGATAGTTGGTGGTGGTGGTGAGGGTGTGGTGAATTTGAGAGAAAGAGGATTATTTTTCTTCCTAATTTGCTTCTTTTCCCTTATCTTTTCTCCCCCTTTTCTCACCCCATTATCCTCTATTTATAGAAAATAGCCAAGATGAATAGGGATGAGATGAGGGGTAGATTCATCAATGAGGGTATGATTGGGTTTGGTTTTAGGTTATGGATTAGGTTATGGATGGGGTTTAGGTTATGAATTAGGTTTCAAGGTTTAGGTTTGTGGGTTTTAGGTTATGAATTAGGTTTCAAGGTTTAGGTTTGTGGATTTTTAGGTTGTGAGCTAGGTGTTGGGTGTAGGTTTGTGGATTTTAGGTTGTGAGCTAGGTGTTGGGTTTAGGTTTGTGTTTTGTTTGATACCACCATTGAAATTGCCTAATTGTCGTTTGTGACTGCTTAGTATGGATTTATCGTTTAAGCTCAAATTCCTGCAAAGATATTAAAACGAAATAATTACTATAAAATATAATAATCGAAACACTAACATGTACAAATTAAGGGATATATTCTGTAATAATTATGTGAATATCAAATACCCCCAAACCTATATTTTGCTAGTCCTCGAGCAAAACAATAAAAAGAAAATCCTAACTCACTTTCGCAGGAATCATCGGTTGCATTTACCTTAAACGTGCAACAAGGCTTTAAACCCCTAGATTACCTCTAGTGGACGAGTTATAGTCTCGTGAGGGTTTCCAGACATGTTACCCACAAACATTACTGACTCAATCAAAACTTGGTCAAATAGTGTTCATTTTAAAACTTCAAGAAATGCAGGAAACAAATAGTGTCATTTTAGTGTATCAACAAATCCCCAAATAATTTAATATTCTCCAAATGTTAGAAAAAATTCATAATCATCCTCAACTCAATGTGTGTGTGTGGATAGCACTGTCAACATAACTTTTCATTTCAGAATAAAACAATGACTAAATCTCCTGTAGAAAGTTTGTTTTGACTTCAAACCTCTCATGTCACTCACAATAAAACACTCAGAGATTTGGTATTTCACTCAGTTTATATGTGAGGAAAAGAGTAAATAATGGAAAACAATCATCTCACATATAGCAATATGAAGAACGGACTTTTCAAGAATGGAATGAACATGATCTCATGGACAGGAATATCAATTACTTTTGGAAATGTTGAATCAAACACCATAGGTCTTAGTTATTAAATCTCCACATCTACATAACCAACCTTTACCTAAGATCAACTAGGACTTTGTTGGGTTGTAATGGGGCTTGGGTAATGGTTAATGGGGGATGTCAAAGGATTCTCACAAAAATTTCTAGGAATGTATACACCCATTATACGTACAATTAGGGCTGTCAAGAATAAATCAATGTTGCGCACCATCAATTTTTTTCTTCATTCTCACATCTTTATCCTCATTCACATTCTTCTTCTGCTTTCTTTTCTTTCTTTTTCTTTCTTTCTTTCTTTTTTTCTTTCTTTCTTTCTTTCTTTTTCTTTCTTTCATAGAGGATTTATGAAATATCTCATATTTTGCTCTTTCATGCCCTTTTTACACCAAGTATATTCATCCGTACACATTCCCAGAAAAATTGGGTAAATGTTAATGGGTTAACAAATAAAAGGTTAATCTATGGCTCAAAAGGCTACAAAAAGTTAATGCTATGGGTAAGTTAAAAGGCTAGTTAATGGTTTAAAGAAAAAAAATGCCTAGATCATTTCCTAAGTTCGGGTCAGTATTATGACATCTCAATTGAATAAGCCAAGAAGTTCTAGTGTAATAATTCAATTTTTATGTCATTTCCAAAGCAATTGATCAAAAGAATGAAAATAATGAGATCATCAACGAGATAATGTAGACTCAAGAAAAATCAGAGTTTATGTATAACCCTCAGAAAAATAGAAAGGCTCAAAGCTTTCAGGGTTAAGTCTCCACTATTATTCTAAGGTTTTCTAGTATATATTTCACTCATCAACTTCAAGTTATGCTAACATGACTCATGGTGCAAAGATAATCGAGTTGAAAAATCTTATGAACTAGATCTAACTTAAGGATCTTAATAAACTTTCAGTCTTTTATCAATATACCAATATGTCAAGTTGGCTTGCATTTTCTTGAGCATAAAACATTTAAAGTCCATTTTCATACTCGTAAAAGACCAAGTTTTCTTGACAGAAAAACATTTTTTTTTCAAGAAAAGAAAAGAAAATACTACGAAAAAAATGAAAAATTCACCGACTCATGAATCCTACCCCCAAACCTAATCCAAACATTGTCCTCAATGTTTAACAAAATAATCTTACAAATGAATGAAATAAGTACAGGAGAGGAGGTTAGAACAGTATTACCGCGGTGAAGATTTTACCAATTTCCAAGAAGTCATCCATCAATGAGGTTCACAAACATAAGAATCATGGAGTTTTCATTAGAAATCGATAAAATGCAGACTCGATACTAACAAAGAAAACTAAAAAGAATGCTAGTTGTAAGTCAAAACTGTTACGGAGCTAACGAGTAAGAGTGAAACACCACTAAATAGGGTACTCGAAAATCAATCCACACTAACAGCAGAGACACACAACTAAAGCTAGGCTGCCTCCTAGGAGCGCTTGGTTTAACGTCATCAGCCCGACAAAACCCAAAAGATCCTCACTTCTGATACACAGGGTCCTCTAATAGGATTACATCAACTTCGACTTCTAATCGAGGTAACTCTAAGAATGGCTTAATTCGTTGACCATTTACCTTAAATACATGGCCATCCTTAGGATTAACGATCTCCACAGCTCCATGTGGGAACACTGTTTTCACAATATAAGGTCCAGACCACCGAGATCTCAACTTGCCCGGAAAAAGTCGTAACCGAGAGTCGAACAACAGAACTTTTTGAGATGGCTCAAAGGACTTACGAAGAATGGATTTATCATGGAATATCTTCGTACGTTCTTTGTAGATTTTGGCATTGTGGTACGCATCATTTCGGATCTCTTCCAACTCATCAAGTTGAAGCTTACGATGTGATCCAGCCTTGACCATATCAAAATTGAATGTCTTGATGGCCCAATATGCACGATGTGCCAATTCCACAGGCAAATGACATGCTTTTCCAAAAACAAGCCTATATGGAGACATTCCAATCGGGGTCTTAAATGCTGTTCTAAAAGCCCAGAGAGCATCACTCAGACGTTGAGACCAGTCTTTACGGTCTGGTCTGACTGTCTTCTCTAGAATGTTTTTAATCTCCCGATTGGAAATCTCCACTTGCCCACTTGTTTGTGGATGATAGGGGGTGCCAACCTTATGTGTGATGGAGTATTTCTTTACTAATAGCCCGAACGGTCTATTGCAAAAATGAGAACCACCGTCACTTATAATGGCACGCGGAATACCAAAACGAGAAAATATATTATCTTTCAAGAATCTTACCACAACCTTGTGGTCATTCGTTTTACATGGTATCGCTTCTACCCATTTGGACACATAATCCACAGCAACAAGGATGAAAAGATTGCCAAACGAAGGCGGGAATGGTCCCATGAAATCAATACCCCAAACATCAAAGATTTCAACCACAAGAATATTAGTAAGGGGCATCATGTTGCGACGAGAAATGGAACCCATTCGTTGGCATCGATCACAAGTGGTGCAAAAGGCATGAGTATCTCGAAAAAGGGTAGGCCAATAAAAACCACTCTGCAAAACTTTTGCAGCTGTCTTTTTAGAGCTAAAATGACCACCACAAGCTTGCTCATGACAAAATGAGATGATGCTGTGAAATTCACTTTCAGGAACACATCTCCTGATAACCTGATCAGGACAATACTTGAACAAGTATGGATCATCCCAGAAGAAATGTCTAACCTCAGCAAGAAATTTGGATCTATCTTGTTTGGACCACTTCAAAGGAAGTTGACCTGTAACAAGATAGTTCACAATATCTGCATACCAAGGTAATTGGGAGAGAGCAAATAATTGTTCATCAGGAAATGACTCATTCAATGGTAAATATTCGCTAGATGACTCTACTAGAAGTCTAGATAAATGGTCAGCTACAACATTTTCTGAACCTTTCTTGTCCCGAATTTCAATATCAAATTCTTGTAGCAATAGGACCCATCGGATTAAGCGAGGTTTAGCATCTTTTTTAGAGAAAAGATACTTTAACGCCGCGTGATCAGTAAAAATAATTACTTTGGATCCTATAAGGTAAGACCGAAATTTATCTAGAGCAAAGACTACAGCTAATAACTCTTTCTCAGTGGTAGAGTAATTAAGTTGTGCGTCTTGTAGAGTTCTACTAGCGTAATAAATGACATGTGGCTTTTTGTCCAATCGTTGTCCTAGGACAACTCCGAGTGCAAAGTCGGAAGCATCACACATAATCTCAAAGGAAAAGTTCCAATTAGGAGATTGGATGATTGGAGCTGACGTCAATAATTGTTTGAGCTTCTCAAAAGCTTTTAAACAATCTTCATCAAAAACAAAAATTGTGTCTTTAGCAAGTAAATTGCATAAAGGACGAGCGATTTTGCTAAAATCTTTGATGAATCTCCGATAAAATCCAGCATGGCCTAGAAAAGATCTAATTTCCTTAACCGTCTTTGGAGGCGGAAGACTTGAAATTAAATCAATTTTGGCTTTGTCGACTTCAATTCCCTTGTGTGAGATTACATGTCCAAGAACAATGCCTTGTCGTACCATAAAGTGACATTTCTCCCAATTTAAGACAAGATTTTTCTCCACACATCTATTTAACACTAAAGTTAAATGATGTAGACATTCATCAAATGAATCACCAAATACTGAGAAATCATCCATAAACACTTCGAGGAACCTCTCAACCATATCGGAAAAGATGCTAAGCATGCATCGCTGAAAAGTAGCGGGTGCGTTACACAATCCAAAGGGCATTCTCCGATATGCGAAAGTTCCAAAGGGACAAGTGAATGTGGTCTTCTCTTGATCCTCGGGTGCAATGGGGATTTGGTTATAACCGGAATACCCATCAAGAAAACAATAGTAATTATGTCCGGCTAACCTTTCAAGCATCTGGTCAATGAAAGGGAGAGGAAAGTGATCCTTCCTTGTGACCAAGTTCAACTTACGGTAATCAATACATACTCGCCACCCCGTGGTCATGCGAGTTGGTACTAATTCATTCTTGTCATTCTTGATTACCGTTACCCCTGACTTCTTTGGGACAACTTGAACAGGACTTACCCAAGGGCTATCCGAAATTGGGTAGATTATACCCACATCCAACAATTTGAGCACTTCAGCTCGGACAACTTCCTTTAGATTAGGATTAAGTCTACGTTGCATTTCACGCGAAACTTTGGCATTATCTTTGATATGAATGCGATGCATGCAAACGGTTGGACTTATTCCTTTAATATCCGCGATAGTCCACCCAAGTGCTGTTTTATGTTCTTTTAAAACATCTAACAATTTTCCTTCCTGTTCTTCAGTCAATGCAGATGAAATAATAACAGGTAAGGTATTGTTATCACCTAAAAATGCATACTTGAGGTTGTCAGGTAGTACTTTTAGGTCAAGCTTGGGTGGTTGTTTAACGGAAGGGACTTGATTTGACTCACTGAGTGGAAGAGTCTCCACCCTAGGCTTCCATTTATAACTGGTTTCCATTATAGGGGTAGAATCAAGCAAGGCATTGACTTCCCTGATGGAATCATTAATATCAAAGTCTAAATCAAAATGAGTCAAACAAGCCTCTAAAGGATCATTAAACTGAGGAAATGAATGTTCCGTCAATCTCTCAATCATGTTAACCTCAAGGGAGTCCTCAGACTCGGGAGGTTGTTGACTTACATTGAATACATTGAGTTCGACGGTCATGTTACCAAATGATAATTTCATGATTCCATTTCGACAATTAATGATAGCATTGGATGTGGCAAAAAATGGACGACCCAAAATAACTGGAATGTGACTAGAGGGATTGTGAACAGGTTGTGTGTCCAGGACTATGAAGTCCACAGGGAAATAAAATTTTTCCACCTGAATGATCACATCCTCTAACATACCGCGGGGGACTCGGACAGATCTGTCTGCCAACTGTAATGTCACTTGAGTTGATTTCAACTCACCAAGACCCAATTGCTCATATACCGAATATGGCAATAGATTAACACTTGCCCCTAAATCTAACAGTACCTTCTCAATCATATGATCACCAATCACACATGAAATAGTCGGGCAACCAGGATCTCTGTACTTAGGTGGGGTTTTGTGTTGAAGGATGGAGCTAACTTGCTCAGTTAGGAAGGCTCTTTTGTGCACATTTACTTTTCGCTTTTGTGTACACAAATCCTTCAAAAACTTGGCATAAGAGGGAACTTGCTTAATGGCCTCGAGTAATGGAATATTGATTTGAACTTGTTTAAAAATTTCCATTATATCGTTGGCATTTGTTCCTTTCTTCGCCGGAACTAACCGCGATGGAAATGGGGCTCTAGGCATATAGGATGCCTTGGTGGGATTAGGGTCAAGATGATGATCCTCTTGATAAGATGAGGCTTTATCAGCCTCCTTCTCAGATGGAGGTGTGACTTGCCTTGGCGTAGATTGGGCTTCAGGATCAATCAAATTAGGCATTCTAAGTTGGTTGTCAACTTGTTTTCCACTTCTAAGGGTTATGATAGATTTGACATCTTCATTTCGTGGCTGAGATGTACTGCCTATTTCGAATTTGCCCTTAGGATTTTGAATGGGTTGACCAGGGAATCTTCCTGCTTCTCTTTCAGGAAAGGATTTTGCTATTTGACTCACAGCCATCTCAAGCTTTTGGATGGCTTGAGATTGTTGTTGAGAATTAGCTCTTAGTTCGGTGATAGCCTGAGAGTTTTGTTCGAGTATGGTTCCTGTTCTCCGCATAAATTGGTTCAATGTATCCTGAAAACTCTGAGTGTTAGAGAGAGGAACATCTTGATTGAATTGAGGCCTATTAGCAGGAATTGGAGCTCGAGGAGCTTGAGGGATAACAACTGGGCCTCCTTGATGTTGACCATGGGCCCATGAGAGATTAGGGTGTTTAGCTAAACCTGGATTGTAAAAATTTGAGTGTGGATTATAACCAGATTGCCTAAAGGTATTGAATGCATTGACTTGCTCAGCAAAATAAGCAGGGTACTCATTTTTCAAGTGACAGTCTGATGTGGAATGACTAGAACTTGAACATGCAGTACAAACCTCGGATGGAACATTGGTTTGGACTGATGGCTGAGATTTTTCCAGATATGCATCAATCTTCTGTGCCATTGTCATTACAACTTCTTCCAACCTCGAAGAAGGAGTAAGATGAGGAGTAGATGATGTATCCCTCACTTCATACAAACCACCCTTTCGCCTATCCATGTCTTTTCTTGAATAATCCCATTGTTGAGAATTCTCAGAAATAGCTTCAAAGAATTCCCAAATCTCATTAGCACTCATTTTCATAAGTGACCCACCACTAGTGGTGTCAATCATTCGACGGTTTTGAGGGGTTAACGCGTCTTGAAAGTATTGAACCAAGCGCCACTTTTCAAAGCCGTGATGGGGACACCTAGCAATGAGTTCATTGAATCTTTCCCAACATTCATAGAAATGCTCACCCTCTTTCTGTTGAAAATTAGATATATCTCTTCGGATGGCATTTGTTTTATGAATAGGAAAATATTTTGTCAAAAATTTTCCTGATAGGGCATCCCAAGTGTTGATGGTTCCAGTTTCTAAGGAGTTTAACCATGACTTCGCCTTATCTTTTAAAGAAAAGGGGAACAGCCTAAGACGAACTGAATCATCAGAAAAATTGGGATATTTCAGAGTAGCACATATGTCAAGAAACACTTTGACATGAAGATAGGGATCCTCTCTTTCTAGACCATAAAAGGAAGGCAAAAGGTGGATAATTGATGGTTTTAGCTCAAAACTATTTGCAGTGGTCTCAGGCAAGACAATGCAAGATGGGGTGTTATTGGAACGTGGAGAAAAATAATCCTTAAATGCTCTCTCCTCGGCCATTTCAGTGGTCTCACTTGATAATGAGAATGATTCTAGAAGGTCAATGGGGACTTCAAACAACTCTACAGGATCCTCTTTAATTAGTCGACCCCTTGAATCTCGTTCCCAAAGACGCATAAACAAGTCTACACCAAGTGAGGGTTGAAATGTTTGCTAACCTTAAAAAAAATTCACGCACAGACTCAAACACAATCAGCAATCAATTGATGCACAAGAAAAAATGCCTCCCTAAGCAATTAGTGTTTTTGAGATTAATTATCTTCTTATCTTTGGGGTACAGATTATTTCTTATGTAATCTTTATGACAGAATAATGGGTGCTACAAGTTGGTCCTAAGAGTATACACTTTACACCGCAAAGTTCAAAATCAGTAGGCTAGAGTTTTGTTTCAAAGAAACCGGATTATCGCACAAGAGAAGGAGGTCACAATGGTCCAATTAAGTACTTCCTTGTGCTACCGCTCTGTAAGCCAATAGATGTGAGAACGATGTGATGTTAAATGCACACTTGAGGCTTGTGTTCCTAACCGAAAACTGTTGGTTACACCAATCCTTTTTGTGGATCGTAGCTTACTTATGACTCGGCGTACCGGGTAAATTACCCTTGTGGCAGTGGCCTCTCGGAGTTCATTGAATGATTAAACCCATCGTCACTTTTAGCTTTGGTCAACACAAAAATTATTGGATTTACCTTGGTCTTGGTTGTCTTATGAACACCGAACCTACGAGATGCTCTATCTAACTTGCTAATTGATTTTAATTATGTGAGGCTATTGGTTGCACACAGCTGGAGTGATGAGGTGGGGATATCAAGTCCCACCAGTTTCTATTTAGAAGCTGGGTCTGCTTATTATGAAATACTAAAGTTTAACATCCACAATTACAGAATTTTAACAACCAATCACACAATTTCAACCAATTACACCAAGCACCCTAGTCGCTAATACATTGCGTGAGACAGCAATACTTACAGTGTGCGTATTCCAATCTGCACAAAAAGTTAGCACAATTCAAAAAAAAAAAAAAAAAAAGTCTGACTTCTCTTTATATGTTTCAATCAGCACACAAGCACATGCAAATAAATTTACTGGTCTTGGTCTTAGAAGTCGGATTTCTAAATCAAAAAAATTTATTGGGTAACAATTAAAATTGTTTCCCTATAATTTCTTTTGATTTAGAAAATTGTGGGTTTTTTTTTTTTTTTTTTTTTAATTAAACAAAATGAAAAATAGTAAAGTTCAAAAAATTATTACACCGCACACTCGTAAAACGAGGTGAAAATAAAAGTACAACTCTCCTCACAAAATAAAAATAAAAATTTTCTTGATGTTTTTGCAGGATCGTCAAATTTCCTCGAGAAGCGTGTAATCTGCAAAATCAACAGAAAATGAGTGTAAAAAGAACAAAATAAAAATAAAAATAAGAATAAATTTAAATATTTTTTTTTTAATTTTTAATTTTTAAGTTGTTTTTGAATTTTTATGATTTTTTTTTTTTTAGTAAAAATAAATCTTAAATTCAATTACACCACAAAGTCCCCGGCAACGGCGCCAAAAACTTGATGCGGAATTAATTAACCTAAATTAACAGGTTAATTTAACCTTCTTGTAATAACCGCAAGTGCACGGTGCCTAACTGGTAGACAACGGCAAGTACGGGTCGATCCCACGAGGAAAGTGGATGCAATTGAAATTTTAGAATTTAATTAAACTAATTTATAGGAAAGGGGGTTACAGTGTTTTTAAAACTAAACTAAAAATAAATTAAAGACAAGAAAAATAAAACAAAATAAAATGATAAGATGGATGGAATGGATTTTGTGTGGTTTGGATTCACCGATGAGCTAACAAAAATATATTTAAATCTAAATTACTGAAATATTAAACGAGAAGCTTTAGGGATGAGAATCCCTTGCTTACACCGAAGATGTGATCATTAAATCTTCAATTCCAATTATGTTAAGTTTCTTTTAAACATTAACAATTTATCTCAAGCAAGTGAACTTTCACCAAGCATTAAGTGTCTTTTTAGGGCACACTTAATCAAAGTTCAAGTTTAAAAACATTTTAGCATATGCTTTGAATATTAATTAAAGGTAAATCTAACTACCAAACATATCAATTTTTAATTGAACATGAAAGGTGAAAGCAGTTAATCAATATTCAGAAATAAATTGTTGTTAAATAATAAACCTTAATTCAGTAAAATAAATTTAAAATAATTCATAAGCTTGAGATGGTGGCACTCAGCAAATCAGCAGGTGGGTGTGCACGAATCCCGAGGAAATGACCCAAAACCCGCTCTGTGGTGGTACAGAGCAAATTCGGGGGTGGAAATAGCCAAAAACCGAATTAACTAATTCTCCCGCCTGCTACAGTACTGCTACAGTACCCGGTCTTCTTCTCCAGCGAAACAGCGGCTGCTCCGCCGCCTTCCGTCGCTCCTCGTGATCGTCCTCGGGCTCAATTCATCTCCAGAACCTGAAAAAGGAAAATAGAGGGTGAGGAAACAGCTACAAAACCGAAAAAAAACAGAGAAGGAAAATGAAACAGGGAGCTCCCTGTTTTACGGTGGTGGCGCTGTTTCGCGAGGTGGTGGCGGTGATGATTGGACTGGTCGTGATGGTGGTCGCGAGAGAGGGAGTCAGGAAGAAGCTCGAGACGAAGAGAGGCCGAGAAATGAGAGGAACAGACTCTGTCGCGAGGCGAAACAGAGTCGCGGTGCGGCTCTGTTTCGCGGCTTTTTGCGGTGGTTCTGTCGCGGCTTTTCGTGCGGTGGTGGAGCTCGTGCGGTGGCAAGGGTGAGGTGAACAGGGGAGAGGAGCAGAGAGTGGTGGTGGAGAGAAAATTGGACGTGAAACAGGGTTGTCACACCCCTATTTCACGGTGGTGACGGTGGCGGTTGTGGAGCTCGATGGTGGCGATGGCGAGGTGACTGTGGTGGCGAGGGTGTGGTGACTACTGAGTGAGTGGAGTGAGTGAGAGATGGATGAGTGGGAGAGGGATAGTTGGTGGTGGTGGTGAGGGTGTGGTGAATTTGAGAGAAAGAGGATTATTTTTCTTCCTAATTTGCTTCTTTTCCCTTCTCTTTTCTCCCCCTTTTCTCACCCCATTATCCTCTATTTATAGAAAATAGCCAAGATGAATAGGGATGAGATGAGGGGTAGATTCATCAATGAGGGTATGATTGGGTTTGGTTTTAGGTTATGGATTAGGTTATGGATGGGGTTTAGGTTATGAATTAGGTTTCAAGGTTTAGGTTTGTGGGTTTTAGGTTATGAATTAGGTTTCAAGGTTTAGGTTTGTGGATTTTTAGGTTGTGAGCTAGGTGTTGGGTGTAGGTTTGTGGATTTTAGGTTGTGAGCTAGGTGTTGGGTTTAGGTTTGTGTTTTGTTTGATACCACCATTGAAATTGCCTAATTGTCGTTTGTGACTGCTTAGTATGGATTTATCGTTTAAGCTCAAATTCCTGCAAAGATATTAAAACGAAATAATTACTATAAAATATAATAATCGAAACACTAACATGTACAAATTAAGGGATATATTCTGTAATAATTATGTGAATATCATTTACCAAATGCACAAGTAATCCAGTTTTTTCTGACATCTCTTTCGATTTGCAGTTCATCTCAATTTCAGTCAACTGTGATCAACTATCACTTTGAAAGCACTGTTAGTCTCTCTTTATTCTCCTTCTTCCTTCTACTTTTTTTTCCCTGTGAACCAAATAACTCTTACCTATGAAAACAACAGACCTAATTGATTTTTTTTTTTTTTTTTGGTTATTTGGGTAGGTTTTATGAACACTCCTAATTAGGTATATTCAGTTTTTTGGTTCACCTATTACACTCACCTGATATTAGGGAATAAAATGTACCGGATATGGTTTTTGAATTTATTAGATCAGATATGGCATAATAGATCTGAGTTCCATGATAACCTATAAGCCTATTACACTGTAGGGCATATCATCATGTATACTGAATAGATTTGGTTAAAATGTATTCGTGCTAATTCTGAATGGCGTGGAAACGTGCTAAATATAGAGAAATGATCAAACGCCCAAAAGTATTTTTGGGTGCTTCCCCCTTATACCAATAAATAAAAAAAGGAGATAAAGAAGCTCTAAGAGAGTTGCATTCATCAAGCTGTGGCTTTGATACCAACTGTCACGGATCAGTAATCCGTGCGGCACTAGCTATCCAATTCACTAGTAAGCCTATGAGTAATTACTTTGATGAGCACAAATATTAACTTGAGAATGCACAATATCAATCTGTAGACAATATAACAATGCACAATAGTCAGTAAAATTTCTCATTCACATTCAATAGATTACAATGGGAAGGAACGTTCGGAAGGACTTTGCTCAAGACTAATTCGATGCTATCGATCGATGGAAATACAAGTTTAAAATTGAAAAGCAATGCAAAAAGAACAATAAAAATGCTAGCGATACAATCTGGCCCGACTATGCAATGAAGGCGCAACACGTTCTCACAGTCAAGAGCTCAAACCTTCCCCCTATAATATAGATGCTAAGCATTTGAGCATTTTTCAAAAGAGAACATTAAGTTTTGAGACCATTAAGAAGGCCTCTGACTTTGAGTCCTGACACTCTCCCACACTCAATTCGCTGACGCCCTCACAACGAACTTTTTCAAGTACTCTTCCAACTTTTCCAAAATCATACGTTTCAATCCAAAATTTTATCCTACCAATTCAATTATTGCATCCACTTTTCTTCTTTTCGCATAATTATTTTTTTCCCCTGTTGACCGACTTTGCGTACTTTTTCCATCATCTTCTCATCTCCTCTGAGATTGTCCAAACCAATTCAACTATTGCATCAACTTTTCTTGAATTTTATCATTTTTTTTCTACTTTTCTCATTCTCTGTTGTTGACTGGACTTTGCCTGCTTTTTCCGTCATTTCATCTCCACTAAAATTGTCCCCTTCAATCTTAAATTTTGTCTCCACCAATTTAATTATTGCAACAACTTTTCTTCAATCCACATTGTTATGTCCGCTTTCCCATCCCTGTTGATTGACTTTGCATGTTTTTTCCATCATCTCATCTAGGGGTGGGCATCCCATCCCGCGATCCCGTTTCCATCCCGATCCCGATCCCGTCCCGTCCCGTCCCGATTTTTTCGGGTCTTAATGGGATTGAATAATTTCATCCCGATCCCGTCCCGTCCCGATCTAGAATGGGATGGGATGGGATGGAGATTTTCAATCCCGCCAATCCCGTCCCGTCCCGAACTAATTTATTAATATTAATTATTTATATTTTATTTAATTTTTTATTTTAAAATTGTGGATGCCCTTACAAATATACTAATGTATATAACATATTTAATTTTTTAGCATCTCCATAAATATCTTACACATCTCCATGAATATCGCGGTGGAGGATGAATGTTCAAGTTTAACAGATGTGGATGAATTTGTTTGTGAACTTGAAAATATCAGTGTGTTTCCCCACCGGGGTTTGTCAATACACGCTCTTGCGTCCATTTCAGACTCTGTAATGAGTGTGGGCTTGTCTAACTGTGATGAATCCAATTCTGTTTTTGTTTTTTGTTGACAAGGTGACTGTGATGGCTTCTCCAATGCAATAATGATGCTACTGTTTCTTTCAATAATAATCAGCGAACTCAGGTCTTACTTTTTTGAATCTGTTTATGATTCATTTCAATATATTGTTTCAAATTACAGGTATATAACTATCCAAATTACAGGTAATGAGTGTGGGCTTTGTATCCAAATTACAGGTATATAACTATATATTGTTTCAAATTTTTTGGATGCCGCTGATCCCGTCCCGTCCCGATCCCGTATGAACGGGATGGGATAGGGATGTGTATATCTCGTCCCATCCCGTCCCGTGCCCACCCCTAATCTCATCTCCTCTAAAATTGTACCCACCAATCTTAAATTTTGTCCCCATTTAATTATTGCATCAACTTTTCTTCTTTCCACATTGTTACGTTCGCTTTCTCATCGCTGTTGACTGACTTTGCCTGCTTTTTCCATCATCTCATCTCCTCCAAAATTGTTTGTGGACCCGGGGGCTTCTGTCCACACAGCGCAGGACGTCTTTCTATGCACATTATGAGTCGTCCGATCAAATTCGACGGTTCAAATTGAAAAATTTCAAAAAATGGATTTAAATTTTTTTTTCAAATCCATCAATTTCAGCCGTTAGATCAGGTCCAACCCTCCCCCCATTTCAAATTTTCTACCGACCAATTCAATTATTGCATCAACTTTTCTTCTTTTCACATTGTTACGCCTTTTTCCCAATCCCTGTTGACTGACTTTGCTTGCTTTTTCTATCATCTTATCTCCTCTAAAATTTTCATTTTCCCCTTGTTGTGAATTGTATTGTGTTTTGCCGTTGCAGCGCACCTCAACTTCAATCAACTAATCACTTTCCTCTTCCTCTTGTTGTAATTCAACTTTCTTCTATTTTTATTTATTGCTTTGAATCAAATAATTCTCTACATAATAATGGATTGATTTCTTTCTATTGTCCTCTGTCTGTATGTGTTTCTGAAACAACTGTTCATCTTCATCTCCGTTTCACTAAACAATCTGCATGTTATGTTAGAAACCATAAAGTAGAAGTTCGGGTTTTGAAAATTTGAAACTAATATGATGTGTTCGATTTTTTCGATTATGATTTTAACTGATATGACATACCAAACATACCCTAAGTGTCTTCACCCATTATTCATCAAAAATCAAAACTTTCAACGGACATTTCGAAGGCAGATTGGGTTTCAAAACACACTCTCGTTTGGCAGCTTCGTCTTCTCTGTTGCTATTTTCTCAATTTTCGATTCCTCCCACTCCATTATTTTTTTTATTTTTTAAATTTTTAATTTTTTAATTTTTTAATTTTTTTTTCCACAATGGAAGCTCCTGCACGTGTGCTCCACCCTCCCTCTCCAATTTCCTCGACATCTAGAATTACCCATGACCCATATAAAAATTTATTTGTTTACCAAATGCACAAGTAATCCAATTTTTTCTTACATCTCTTTTGATTTGCAGCTCATCTCAATTTCATTCAGCTGTGATCAACTATCACTTTGAAAGCAGCACTGTTAGTCTCTTTTTCTTCTCCTTCTTTCTATGTTTTTTTCCCGAACCCGTCTAAACGTCGAGGGACGCAGCGAGGAAAACAGCGAGGGACTCCACAGGGACGAGAGGGAGCCGTCCATTTCCTCCGAGATGCGCGCGTTGAAAATTCAAACGCGCATCTCGAAGGGAACGGGCGGCTCCCCCTCCCCCCTGTGGGGTCCCTTGCTGTTTTCCTCGCCAGTTAGATTTTTACTGTTTTTCCCTGTAAACCAAATAACTCTCTTACCTATGAAAACAACAGACAAATTTTGATTTTTTTTCTTTTTGGTTATTTGGGTACACTCCTAACTAGGTATACTCAGTTTTTTGGTTCACCTATTACACTTACCTGATATGTACCGGATATGGTTTTTGAATTTATTAGATTAGATATGGCATAATAGATCTGAGTTCCATGATAACCTATAAGCCTATTACACTGTAGGGCATATCATCATGTATACTGAATAGATTTGGTTAAAATGTATTCGTGCTAATTCTGAATGGCGGGGAAATGGGCGAGGGAGGGTGGTGGTATATATATATACTTAGGGCTGTCCCTCCTTTTTCTATCATCTCATCTCCTCTAAAATTTTCCCCTTTTTGTGAATTGTATTGTGTTTTGGAGTTGCAGCGTTCCTCATCTTCATCTCTGTTGTATCATGTAAATTCAAACTCATATATATTTAGTACATTTTCAATTTTCATTTAGGTGGTATAGGATTATAACACTGAGATAACCTACTCTTTGAGCCCACTCATACTTGATAGTCTGTTAGCCTCTTGAGTCCGTCCACATATGAAACTGTCACCCTCAAAACCCGCCCACACAAAATAGCTCGTTAACCTCACAGGCTCGCTCCCTCAGAATCTTACAATGAGCATATCAACAGTGACGATGAGTGCAAAATTTGGACATTAATTAGTTCTAAATAAGCAGGGATGATTACGCAACTTGAATTGAAGAAATAAAGTAGCATCGTTTTTCTTTTCTTTGAAGTTTAAACAAATAAAATCCAGCATAGTAAAACGCAAAATCATATGCTCCAATCCAAAATTTTGTCCCCACCAATTCATGCATTAACTTTTTTTCTTTTCACATTATTATGTTTTTTTCCACTTTCCCCAATCCCTGTTGACCGACTTTGCTTGCTTTTTCTATCATCTTTATCTCCTCTAAAAATTTCCCCTTCTTGTGAATTGTATTGTGTTTTGCAGTTGCAGCGCACCTCAACTTCAATCAACTATTCACTTTCCTCTTGTTGTAAGTCACCTTTCTTCTATTTTTATTTATCAGCTTTGAATCAAATAATCTATCTAACATTTCACATTGGTTTTGTCACTGTTCATGAACAGTGAAATGGGTGTGCTTGTCCTACGTGGCAACAAGTTATGTAATGGCAACAACTTAAATCAAGAATCTCTCCCCGCAGGCAAACTCATGAAACTCAAAAAACTAAACAACTCAAAAAACTCAAACTCACTTTCCCTCCCACTCTCCACCTCTCCAAACTCAGACTTTCCCTCCCACTCTGCACTTCTCCAAACTCAAATCCTCTCATCTACTCTCCACCTCTCTAAACTCTGCTTCTCCATCTCAACACCTCTCTGCTTATCCATCTCAAATCCTCTCTACTTCTCCATTTTCTCCTCTGCTGCGTGAAGGAGTCCCCTCTCTGCTTCACCATCTTCTCATCTGCGTGTTTTGCTGCGTGAAAGGAGTACCTCTCAACTCCAGTTCTTCTTAAGAGGTATATTCAAGGGTCAAATCAGATCCAAAGAATACCTTATCTTATGATTCAGTGATCCTTACCTCATTTGCGTGTTTTGCTGCGTGTTTTTCTTCTTTTATTCTTCGAAATACTGGGATTCAGTGACAACCTTTCTCACATTTTATGATTCTATTCGAAATACCTTATCTTTTATGCTTCTCACTGATTTTCGATTCTCACTGCCATGTACATTGTATAACTTTAAATGTGAGATTTCCCACATAAGGTTGTTGGTAGAGAGTTAGTCAGTATTATAGGTTATGTCTTATAACCCATGTTAGTAGGTTGTAAGCATCTCTTAAGAGTTAGTCATTTTCTATTTAAAAGCTCTTTGTTTGATGAAATTCCTCTATGATTATTGAGTCCAAAGGGACTAAGGGAGTTCTAATGGTGATCTTGATTTAAAGTGCTGTCGTCTGGACAGTGATGGTTCAATTGCATTCTCATAAGAAGAGGTTTATGATATCTCTTCAGCCCAGTTGTTTGAAATTGAGTGTTTGAAAAAATGTACATTGAGTGTTTCAATTTGTTTAAGTTCTTTTGGTGCATTGAGTGTTTCAAATTATTCAAATTATTTAAGTTCTCATAACAAGACGTTCAAATGCAGGCTTGAAGACTGTTTCACAAGTCCTTCATCATTGATCCTCCCTCACTTTTCTCTTATATTTGGAAGGTAAACATACTTGCCTTCATTTTATTTGTTGTTATAAAGTAGTAAATCATTGATTTTATTTGTCTAAGGCTGTAGTGTTGTAGATGCACAAACTCTGCTAAATTTTGAAATGTCCATTTTCTTTGATTAAGTAAGGGTCGGGCTATAAGGGTATTATTGGGTTTGTAATCAACTCCATTTCTTTTTCTATTTAAAAGCTTTCTGTGAACAAACACTGCTAAATTCTAATAAAGCACAATATATGTTTGATGAAATTCCTCTTTGTGGTTGCTATGGTGCATTGAAACACTCAACTCTCCCGCGCTCACAAATCTCTCTCATCTTGCAACTCCTCTCACAAATCTGTGAATCCCTCTCTCACGCAGCAGCAAATCACTCTCTCACGCAAAAACACTTCTCATTCATCTCTGTAAGAAACTCTCAATTCTCTGTTAGTAACTCTCTTTCTCTTTGAACAAATCCTCTTTGAACAAATCCTCTGTTTCTTCTTTGAACAAATCCTCTATTTCGTATTAGTTATCTAAGAATTGATGCACAAAGTATGTATCGTATTTGGTGACGCAGGTATGCTTCGCAGCTCTTTGGTCACGCAGCTCTTTGGTGACGCAGGTATGTTTCGTCTTTATTTGATGAAATACATGTTTGATGAAAATCCTCTATGAACAAATTCTGTTAATAAACCGAAAAAGTGAATTTTGAAATACATGTATTCCAGACCGACCAATTGTGTTATTTTTGACAAACAGGGTGCTAATTGTGAATTTTTTACTGAAGGTTTTAGGATTCCGTCACTGCTTAATAGTGATAGGTACATGTGCTTTGGGAATGGTTAGACTGTTGTTGAAAATTGGGCATGACATGTCAAGTAAGCATCACTGCAAAAGCAAATGTTGAATTGCATGTGATGTGCCCAGAATCGAAAAACATTAAAAAGAGAGTGAATAAATTACCTTATTGAAAGTTAGGGTTTTAGCTGTAGAGAATCGAAGTTGATGTCGAAGAAGAAGAAGGATGTCAGAATCTCATAAACTCAACAACTTGATGTTCATGCATATGGAGAGTTGCAAGATGAGAGAGATTTGAACAAAGTATGTTTCTTCTTTATTTGAACAAACTCTCCTAAATTCTTCTTTATTTGAACAAACTCTCCTAAGGGTCAGGCTATAAGGGTATTATTGGGTTTGTAATCCTTCAAAGAAATGGTCTATCCTTCAAAGAAATGGTCTATCCATTGAGTCAAATATGTTAATTACCATATTGATTTCAACTGCAAAATATTGGAACAAGATAGTTTTTCAAATATTGATTTAACCAATATCGGCCACGTAATTCAACCATATATCTCAGCCATGAGAACAGTTCCTATTCTACATGTGCATGATACTTTTTAACCTTTTTTTCACTTTGATGTTTTATTGATAGTCGTGTTTGTGTGGTTATGTTCCTTGATTTTTCTCTGTGTTGATAAGTAAACACAATGACTTTGGGGGAACATGAAGGTGGTTATGTTCCATTTCTTTGTTATTGGCAGGTTCGGGTGGGCAATTTGTGTGGTTTGTGATTAGGTTTGGGTTAGGGTTTTTGGTTTAAAGTTTTGGGGTTTACTGGGTTTTGATTGTTGAGGTATTATGGTTTTTGGTTTGGGGGTTTTTGGTTTGTGATTGTTGAGGTTCACACCCATTTAAGGTTTGTTTGGTTGAAATTGGGGTTTGTGAACTTCATACCCATTTAAGTAGTGAAGAATTGATGCACATGATATGTTTGTTCTATATTTCGTATTAGTAATCTAAGAATTGATGCACAAAATATGTTTGATGAAATTCCTGTTTTATGAAAATCCTCTTTGAATAAATTCTGTTATAAAGTAGTGAAGAATTGATGCACAAAATATGTTTCTTATTTAATTCATATTAGTTATCTAAGAATTGATGCACAAAATATGCACAAAAAATGGGTTTGATGATATTCTATTTGAACAAAGTATGTTTCTTCTTTATTTGAACAAACTCTCCTAAATTCTTCTTTATTTGAAATGTTCATTTTCTTTGATTAAGTAATGGTCGGGCTATAAGGGTATTATTGGGTTTGTAATCCTTCAAAGAAATTGTCTATCCTTCAAAGAAATGGTCTATCCATTGAGTCAAATATGTTATTTACCATATTAATTACCATATTGATTTCAACTGCAAAATATTGGAACAAGAAAGTTTTTCAAATATTGATTTAACCAATATCGGCCACGTAATTTAACCATATATCTCAGCCATGAGAACACTTCCTATTCTACATGTGCATGATACTTTTTAACCTCTTTTTCACTTTGCTGTTTGATTATTTTTTTTTAATCCAAACTACCATTTTTAATAATTGTTGGATCTTGGACTAAACTCAACCTCAATGAGTTTGCTTGCTGCCAGGCAGGCAGCATGCTTGCTTGCATGCAGGCAGGCAGGCAGGCAGCTTGCTTTCCTGCAGGCATCCAGGCAGCTTGCTTGCCTGCAGGCATCCAGACAGCTTGCTTGCTTGCAGGCAACTTGCTTGCAGGAACAACAAGGTTTTGATTGTTGAGGTGTTATGGTTTTTGGTTTTGGGGTTTTTGGTTTGTGATTTAGAGGTTCACACCCATTTAAGGTTTGTTTGGTTGAAATTGGGGTTTATGAACTTCATACCCATTTAAGTAGTGAAGAATTGATGCCCAAAATATGTTTGTTCTATATTTCGTATTAGTAATCTAAGAATTGAAGCACAAAATATGTTTGATGAAATTCCTGTTTTACGAAAATCCTCTTTGAACAAATTCTGTCATAAAGTAGTGAAGAATTGATGCAGAAAATATGTTTCTTATTTAATTCGTATTAGTTATCTAAGAATTGATGCACAAAATATGCACAAAAAATGGGTTTGATGATATTCTATTTGAACAAAGTATGTTTCTTCTTTATTTGAACAAACTCTCCTAAATTCTTCTTTATTTGAAATGTCCATTTTCTTTGATTAAGTAATGGTCGGGCTATAAGGGTATTATTGGGTTTGTAATCCTTCAAAGAAATGGTCTATCCTTCAAAGAAATGGTCTATCCATTGAGTCAAATATGTTATTTACCATATTAATTACCATATTGATTTCAACTGCAAAATATTGGAACAAGAAAGTTTTTCAAATATTGATTTAACCAATATCGGCCACGTAATTTAACCATATATCTCAGCCATGAGAACACTTCCTATTCTACATGTGCATGATACTTTTTAACCTCTTTTTCACTTTGCTGTTTGATTATTTTTTTTAAATCCAAACTACCATTTTTAATAATTGTTGGATCTTGGACTAAACTCAACCTCAATGAGTTTGCTTGCTGCCAGGCAGGCAGCATGCTTGCTTGCATGCAGGCAGGCAGGCGGGCAGCTTGCTTTCCTTCAGGCATCCAGGCAGCTTGCTTGCCTGCAGGCATCCAGACAGCTTGCTTGCTTGTAGGAACAGCAAGGTTTTGATTGTTGAGGTGTTATGGTTTTTGGTTTTGGGGTTTTTGGTTTGTGATTTAGAGGTTCACACCCATTTAAGGTTTGTTTGGTTGAAATTGGGGTTTATGAACTTCATACCCATTTAAGTAGTGAAGAATTGATGCACAAAATATGTTTGTTCTATATTTCGTATTAGTAATCTAAGAATTGATGCACAAAATATGTTTGATGAAATTCCTGTTTTATGAAAATCCTCTTTGAACAAATTATGTTATAAAGTAGTGAAGAATTGATGCACAAAATATGTTTCTTATTTAATTCGTATTAGTTATCTAAGAATTGATGCACAAAAAATGGGTTTGATGATATTCTATTTGAACAAAGTATGTTTCTTCTTTATTTGAACAAACTCTCCTAAATTCTTCTTTATTTGAAATGTCCATTTTCTTTGATTAAGTAATGGTCGGGCTATAAGGGTATTATTGGGTTTGTAATCCTTCAAAGAAATGGTCTATCCTTCAAAGAAATGGTCTATCCATTGAGTCAAATAAATATGTTAATTACCATATTGATTTCAACTGCAAAATATTGGAACAAGAAAGTTTTTCAAATATTGATTTACCCAATATCGGCCACGTAATTTAACCATATATCTCAGCCATGAGAACACTTCCTATTCTACATGTGCATGATACTTTTTAACCTCTTTTTCACTTTGCTGTTTGATTATTTTTTTTAAATCCAAACTACCATTTTTAATAATTGTTGGATCTTGGACTAAACTCAACCCCAATGAGTTTGCTTGCTGCCAGGCAGGCAACATGCTTGCTTGCATGCAGGCAGGCAGGCAGGCAGCTTGCTTTCCTGCAGGCATCCAGGCAGCTTGCTTGCCTGCAGGCATCCAGACAGCTTGCTTGCTTGCAGGAACAGCAAGGTTTTGATTGTTGAGGTGTTATGGTTTTTGGTTTTGGGGTTTTTGGTTTGTGATTTAGAGGTTCACACCCATTTAAGGTTTGTTTGGTTGAAATTGGGGTTTGTGAACTTCATACCCATTTAAGTAATGAAGAATTGATGCACAAAATATGTTTGTTCTATATTTCGTATTAGTTATTTAAGAATTGATGCACAAAATATGCACAAAATGGGTTTGATGATATTCTATTTGAACAAAGTATGTTTCTTCTTTATTTGAACAAACTCTCCTAAATTCTTCTTTAATTGAAATGTCCATTTTCTTGGATTAAGTAATGGTTCGGCTATTAGGGTATTATTGGGTTTGTAATCCTTCAAAGAAATGGTCTATCCTTCAAAGAAATGGTCTATTCATTGAGTCAAATAAATATGTTAATTACCATATTGATTTCAACTGCAAAATATTGGAACAAGAAAGTTTTTCAAATATTGATTTAACCAATATCGGCCACGTAATTCAATCATATATCTCAGCCATGAGAACACTTCCTATTCTACATGTGCATGATACTTTTTAACCCCTTTTTCACATTGCTGTTTGATATTTTTTAAAACCAAACTACCATTTGTAATAATTGTTGGATCATTGACTAAACTCAACCTCAATGAGTTTGCTTGCTGCCAGGCAGGCAGCATGCTTGCTTGCTTGCTTTCCTGCAGGCATCCAGGCAACTTGCTTGCAGGCAGCATGCTCGCTTGCTTAGTGCTCCTATATGTTATCCTTTATTAGTGATCTACATAAACATTGATGTTCATGCATATGGAATTTTGCATGTCATTGAGTATGCCAGAGTTGCAATAGTAATTGATAACCAAATTGATTACGAAAGCACATTGTTTTGGTACAAAACATGTGTGGTGGTCTAGCTTAATATCTAAAGTTGAACTGTCCATTGAGTCAAATATGTTATCATCCATATTAATTACCATATTGATTTCACCTGCAAAAGAAATATGGTGAAATCAATATGGTAATTAATATGGATGATAGCATATGGTGAAATCAATTAGTTGCATCAAAAGAATGGTTCGAAAATTTACTTATTAAGTGGGATACTAATTCTTCGCAAGAACAATAAACCGACTTTGTGCTAGGATGAAAACATTAGAGTGTTTTGGGAAAACAAAGAGAACTGGGAAGGTCGGCTCCTTACCCCCAGGCCGCCACCGCTAGGGTTTGGGAAACAACAGCGAGGGAAGGAGGTTCTCTGGAGAGATTCACAGGACAGTTCAACTTTAGATATTAAGCTAGATGAGTATGATTAATTTGGTTTAATATTTGCAATATCTCTCAAATCTCTTTGATTTTTCACTTTTGTGTTTTCATCCTAAAGAAATATGGTTGCATGTTGTGATGGGTATGTTTAATTTGGTTGAATGCTGTTATAGGTATGTTTCATTTTTTTTAAATTTCATTCAAAGCAATTTCCTAAATGTTCATCAATTACTGGGACATTTATATTCCAGTAGAGAGTCCCTCTCTTTGAAGGAATGTGACCCTTCTACTAACTTGCTTTTCTTAGTAACCAACCTTAAAAAGTTCTCAATTAAAATGTGATGTTTGTGGTTTTTTTTTTTTTTTTTTGAATGCCAGACCTTAATTACTTATCACAAAAAATGATTTACAAACGCTACGGGGGTACATTACGACGTTACCCGCATGAAAGCCAAAGTAAAAAACTAAAAACACAACCCGGACAGCACCCGCAATATCAGTTTCGCAGCCAAATCAGCACACGCAGGCCTGCGACAAATCAGCCACGGGGGTACACTACGCGCGTTCCTGCGACAAATCCCGACGCGTGTCGCAGCATCTCAGCAGGCCGCAACCTAATCAAAACAAAAACAGAACAGCAGCATCAGCGGCAACGCAGCGCAGCAGCATAGCAGCAGCAGCAGCAACAGCAAATCCGCGGAGCAGCAGCATCAAAAGCAGCGCAGCAGTAAACGCAGCGCAGCAACAGCAACAGCTTCCGTTCTACGAGTCTCTGCAGCAAAGTGCTCTGCCTCCCACTCTGTTGTGCAGCGCCTAACAGGACACACTGGCCTGCCGAACACACTCGGACAGCACCTGAGTTGGACCAGCAAGACGAGACTCTGCCGACTGTCAGCACCGCACCAGCAGCTCCTGGCCGTTCCTGCGCCCAAGCTGAAATTACAACAGCTCAATGTACCTGCAAGTATTCTCCAATTAATCAATGCAGTCCAGCCCTCGCAAGTGACCCCGCACTGCGCACCCATCACTGTCCTGTTTCACAAAGCTGGAAGCCAATCGCAGCACCAGCTGATCGCCATAAGTCCGCAGCCGGACTGCCCAGACGCAACGGATCGCCCCAACATGTGCTCAGCGGCAACAGTAAACGCAGCGCAGCAACAGCAGCAGCTTCCATTCTACGAGTCTCTGCAGCAAAGTGCTCTGCCTCCCATTCTGTTCTGCAGCGCCTAACAGGACACACTGGCCTGCCGAACACACTCGGACAGCACCTGAGTTGGACCGGCAAGACGAGACTCTGCCGACTGTCAGCACCGCACCAGCAGCTCCTGGCCGTTCCTGCGCCCAAGCTGAAATTACAGCAGCTCAATGTACCTGCAAGTATTCTCCAATTAATCAATGCAGTCCAGCCCTCGCAAGTGACCCCGCACAGCGCACCCATCACTGTCCTGTTTCACAAAGCTGGAAGCCAATCGCCATAACAGATCGCAGCACCAGCTGATCGCCATAAGTCCGCAGCCGGACTGCCCAGACGCAACGGATCGCCCCAACATGTGATGTTTGTGGTTTGTTGTGAATCCTTCTACTGACTTGCTTTTCTTCAAATGTTTAATTAACTCATTTCCTTCAAATGGTTAATTAACTCATTTCCTTCAGATGTTGACTACTCATGGTGATTTTTCTTCTTCTTTCAACAACCATATAACTAAGCATGTATACTATCATTCTACACATTTTATTTTTTTGGGATTTCATTTTCTACTGTTGAATGTTGTGATAGGGGTTTTCCTAGCGCCTCTACGTCTTTATCAAATCTCTTCTTTTTTCACTTTTGGGTTTCAATAGCAAAAGAAATTTGGGAAAAATGTTGTCACGGGTATGTGAAATGTTAGATAGATTGTTTTGATGGGTAAGTTGAATTTGGTTGAATATTGAAAATTTTGAGACTTTATATTGCAAAGGTTAATTGTTGAATTTAATTGAATGTTGTGATTGGGTATGTTGAATTTGGTTGAATGTTGCAAATTTTGAGACTGTTGAATTTTGATGGTTGAGTATTGCAAAAGTTTATAAAGATTTAAATAGGGTATTCACAATTTCATGGTGCTGGATTTTTTTTTTTTCATTTTTTTTTTCTTTTTCCCTGAAGTTTGATTTTTATGATGGAATTCAAAAATATTACCATCCACAACAAAGGCATCCAAAAAGGTTCAACTCTAAATTGTTTCTTTCTTCTTTCTTTCTATTTCATCGGAAACATTACATTGCATCGGAGCTGTTCTTATTCAAGACATCTGGAATTCTCCTTTCTTGATTAAGGAAACCAGCAATCCAAATGAAAACTTTTCTGTGGTGTATGTCAACAAAGGATTAAAAAATCATTTTCCTATTCTACATGTGTTGCGGTCTATCATTTGGGTCAGTCTATCAGTCTATCAGTTGGGTCAGTGAACTGGAGATTGGACTGTCTTGCGCGCAAGACGAGTGCAGTCTGGGTCCGGGTGCTGTATGGGACTGGGTGCTATCTGCAGGAACAATATTTTTGCTCCTTGTTTTTCTGTAAAACAGTGGATGCTAGGCTGAGACAGGCCCTGCGAATGGCCGGTTTTGGCTGGCGGTTCGGCTACGAGGCAAGAGCAGCCAGGTTCGCCCTTGCAGTCTGGCTAAGGCAGGGAGCGGTGGGATGCTTGGTGCTGGACGTGCTGCAGGCGCGAGGTTGCAGTTTGGACAGGGGGTGCGGTGCTGCTTACCCTGTCTCAGTTTTGCTTGATGTTTTTCTATTTTTTCTTTTGCAATTTTTTTTCTTATTTATTTTTTTAAATTACTGAGTAGTGGCTTTTTTTATATATTTTTTTTATATATAACTGAGTAGTGGCTTATATTTCTCAAGTCCAGTTTCGAGGACAATGTTGCGGTCTTTTTTGTTTGGGCTAAGTCCTTAACTTCGTTCATTCTATATACGGGTAAAGTCGTCATGTACCCGTGTTTTGATTGTAAATCGATTTATTTTTTAAATCAACTTCCCATTCAAGAAATATGTTGTTGATGCTTTTTTGATGCTTATTGAATTGATGGTTGTTCCAAAAATATAGCTCAATTGTAAAGATTTTGTTGCAATATAAAAACATTTCCTTTTTCTTTTCAGGGATCCCTAACCTTTCATTGTACTTGACCGTAATTATGGACCACTTAGTTCACAATCCACCCTACTCCGAAATGATGATTTTCGGCCAGGTACTATAGTAGGTTGATGCTACTACATCTTACTTCTAATTGGTTGTCTCATATATATGACACCTTCTTTGTTTGCAGGTGGATTCAGCCGTAGAAGGAACTGTAAAAAAAATGCATAGTTTTTCCTCCATCTATCTTACAATTTTTCACATTAAAATTACTCACTTACTTATATGTTTGCTATAGATCAAATTTCTAGAAAAACAAGGCGTCAGGGTTACAGTTCGTGATGAGCAAGTTGATTCAAACTTGCCGAGGAGAGTAAGAAATTTTGTTAATTTCTCTTTTCACTTATTTTTTATTAAATTAGCCAAAGATTTTAACATGTCATCCTTTTACTAGGAGCAATTTCTTATAGATAATGGCCTCAGGTCCAATGTTCCTAATCAACAGGTATTATTTCTATTTATTTATTTGTTTTTACTTTTTCACTATTTCTAACAATAAATATATACATATTTATTTATACCAAGTTATCTTTGTTAAAGCCAAATATGGATGTGGGAAAGGGAAAAGAAAATGTCCCTATAGACAGTAACGTTTCCAAGCGTGCGCTAGGCCAACGTTTGCGTCGAGAGAGAGAAAAAATCAACCTAAGTTAGACACTACCTTGACTGCTAATGTGAATACTACAAAACAGAGAATATCCAAACTCCAATGCTTTGGGGTATGTACATATGTTTTTTCCTAACAAAATTTATATTAGTATCTAAATATGATTCTTTAACCTTACACCTTCGAAAATTAAATTTATATTTGTGTGTGTTTCTTTCTAGGGAAAAGGAAAAACAAAAGCCACAATTGCCGAAAAGGGGAAAAGCAAATTTGTTGGGGTGTGTACAACATTCTTAACTTTCAATGCGTGTGCTAATCTGTGTACTGCATTATTTATATTAATTGTTTTTACCGTCTTATGCTTATTTACTTAAGTTTTTTATGCAAGGGAAAGGAAAATGCCGGTTCTATTCAAAAGGGTAAACGAAAAGTTGTATTTATTCAGGTATGTATAAGTGCGTAACTTTATTATTATTTCATTGTTTACCGTGTTATATAGGCCCCTTCTTAAAAATCCATTGTCTATGCACGTTTTCATTGTTTAGATTATATGCATGCCTTAATTCTTTTAGTGTGTAATCATTTACCATTTTAAATGTATTTTAGGATAACAACATTGTTCTGAATATTGATTCAAAACGTTCATCCGCACAACGTTTGCGTCGGGACAAAGAGAGAATTTTATGTAGGACGCCTCCTGTTCAAATACCTTTTCCTTCTTTCACACCCAATGATCACGCTTTTCCACAAAAGCTGCGGCAACAATCACGAACGGCTGTGCTCAATATCATCTCTCCCCGATGCATGGATTATGAATTTTTTGCTGTGTTAGATCAAAATGTGTTGCCACCACAACAACCAAGGAGGTGTTCATTTTCTACGCCTAACGCATCCCCAAATGCACCAACAAACATGTATACTTCTTTTCTTCTATTTTCTCATATAATTTAACTTTATCAAGTTTTCTAAATTTTAACTCTTTATCTATCTTACAATTTGTTTAGGCCAATTACAAATGACCGACTTCCTATTGACGATACTTCCCGTCATAGTGGTTTGGATTTCCGGCATGAAATTGACACACAAGCTCATCAAGAAGAAACACGTCATTTCTTAGGCAAAATGAATTTATTGTGTCCTCATTGCTCAGCACTACATTGGAATGATGAAAAATTGAAGGCATCTTCGTCAAGGAATCCTTTTTTCGGGACGTGTTGTTTGCAAGGAAAGGTGAAGCTGCCACTGTTATCTACCCCTCCACCATTGCTTCAAGTGTTGTATGAGGGAGATGATGTTCAATCAAATAATTTTCGTACACATATTCGCGGGTATAATGCTGCGAATGCATTTACGAGTCTTGGTACTAAATTTGAGCCAAGGGTACTCAATGGGAGGGGTCCCACAAGCTTTATTATTCATGGAGAATTACGACATCAAACGGGAGCGTTAATTCCGCAACAAGGCCAAGATGCAGTATATTCACAGCTTTACATTTATGATCCCGATTCAGCATTACATACCCACAGTCGTCGAAATCCACGCTTGAGATTAGATTTGCTCAAAATCATTCAAGATGCTTTGTTGCAGTATAATGTGTTTGTGGAGAAATACCGTCAAGCATACGAGATTTTGAAACAAACAAATTCTGTTGACCAAAACATACCTGTGTATTTACACTATAGTTGTCATAAAGATTGACGGCGTTACAATCTTCCTTCATCAAATGAAATAGCAATTATTTTGCCTGGAAATGTCCCTGAAGTAAACACAACCAGAGATATTGTCGTATATTTGCGAGGAAATCAAGAGTTGATGAAAATTAATGAATGTCACCCAGCTTACTTACCGCTTCATTATGTGCTATTATTTCCGTATGGCGACTTAGGTTGGGAACCTGAATTAACTCAGTGGGATGTTACAACTAATAGGTGTTCAAATAAACGACTTACTCAGATGGAGTTTTACAGTTATCGTTTGTTCGAACGACCAACTGAGTACTCAACAATTTTGAGAGGTGGCAAATTGCTTCAGGAGTTTTTAGTAGATGCTTGGGCTTCAACAGAGCAAAATCGATTAATGTATGTGAGGAACAATCAAACAAAGCTCAGGTCTAAGCTATATGAAAGTCTGACGGACATTGGGCCCGATGGGTTAAGACCAGATCAAGTTGGGAAGCGACTTATTTTGCCGTCATCCCATATTGGTAGTCCAAGACACATGTTTGAGATATTTCAAGATTCAATGGCTATCACACGTTACAACAATCATCCAGATGTTTTTTTAACCATGACTGCAAATCCAAAATGGCCTGAAATTATGGATGCTCTGTTACCTCACCAAAAGCCTATAGATCGCCCAGATTTAGTATCTCGAGTTTTTGAGTTAAAAAGAAAATGTCTAATGGACAAGATTATCAAAAGAGGCACATTCGGTGATGTTGTAGCTCATGTCTTTACCATTGAATTCCAAAAGCGTGGGCTACCTCATATGCACGCACTTATATTCCTTCACCATTTACAAAAAATTCGCACTACCGCTAAAATTGATAAGATCGTGTGTGCAGAATTTCCTGACCCGGATACAGATCCGATGCTATTTCAAACAGTCTTACATTGTATGGTGCATGGATCGTGTGGTGTTCGAAATTTTGTAGCACCATGTATGGAGAATGGGAGGTGCACAAAAAGATATCCTCGCGAATATTCAGAAACAACAATAATGGGCCAAGATGGATATCCTATTTATCGACGCCGCAATACTGGCCGAGTATATAATGTGAAGGGTCAACCAGTTGATAATAGAGATGTAGTGCCATATAATCCATATCTTTCAAGGATGTTTGATTGTCATATTAATGTGGAAGTGTGTGAGGGAATTAGATGTGTTAAATACATACACAAGTACATTTATAAAGGTCATGATAGAACAACAATGGTACTAGGGGGAGTAGATGAAATCCAGCAATATCTTGATGCTCGATATATTGGTCCGCCGAAAGCTGCCTGGCGGATATTTGGTCATCTTTTACACGAAGAAAATCCTACAGTGGTTCGATTGGCACTTCATTTACCTGGAATGCATCATGTTGTGTTCAATCCTAAAGATCAAGCACAATCAATTTTACTTAGAGCTAGACACCAAATGTCGACTTTAACTGCATTTTTTGCATGTTGTGCTGTAGATCCGTTTGCACGTACATTTACCTACCAACAATTCCCCCAGCATTTTGTTTGGCAAAAATCACAAAAAATGTGGACAAAAAGAAAAATGGGCTATGCAATTGGAAGAATGTATTTTGCCAGTCCTCATGAGGGTGAAAGGTTTTATTTGCGACTGCTTCTAACGGTTGTAAAAGGGCCACAATCATTTGAACATTTGCGCACATATGACAATGTTTTACACGACACCTTCAAATTAGCTTGCACCTCACGAGGACTCCTAGAAGATGATGATGAATGGATTCAGTGCCTTGAAGAGGCTGCGATCATGAAAACTGGGAATCAGTTGAGAAGATTGTTTAGTGTGATTCTAATGGAATGTCATCCACTTCACCCAGATTTGCTATGGACAAGGTTCTCAGTGAATATATGTGATGATCTTTCGCACCAACTTCGAACAAGGTTCGGTATTTCAAATCCAACAAATGCTCAGACTTTGGATTATGGTTTGTATCTCATAAATCAATTTCTTGAAGAATGAGGGAAGAATTTAAAGAAGTTCCCACCTATGCCCCTGCCAATTGAAAATTGGGACATGATAGTTGGTAACAGACTCATATGGGAACAACGACAACTTCAGTATGATGGTCAAGAATCCGATGCACAATCATCCGTCGATCGTCTTAATGAGGCACAACGTTCTGCTTCTGCTTATATTGCAATAGTAACTTCAGTGCTTGAAAATAAGGGAATTCATTTTTTTTTGAATGGAGGTGCAGGAACAGGAAAAACTTTTTTATACAACGCCATTGCATCAAAATGTCGCAGCCTTGGACACATTGTCATTACCGTTGCATCATCTGGTATTGCGGCGTTACTATTAGTGGGAGGTAGAACAGCTCATTCAATGTTTCGTATTCCACTGGATGTCATGGAAAATTCAGTGTGTGGGTTTAGTAAACAGTCATTGCACGCTGAGTTATTCAGGGAGACCAAACTAATTATCTGGGATGAAGTTCCGATGCAACATAGATATTGTGTTGAAGTAGTTGATCGTGCACTACAAGACATTTACAGCACCAATAAGTCATTTGGTGGTATTACTGTTGTTCTTGGGGGTGATTTTCGACAGATATTGCCAGTGATACCCAAAGGCGTCCGCGAGCAAATTGTGGCTGCATCTTTAAGGCGTTCTAAGCTTTGGTTAAACATACAAGTTCTGACTTTGAGTTTGAATATGCGGTTGGACAATGGGGTAGGCAATGACGGGTTTATGAAGTTTTTGACTGAGGTATTATTTTCGGGTATCAAACAATTCTACATTTTACTACATTGCTATTTTTTAATTACTGATTATTTTTATTTTATTTAGATTGGAAGCACCGCACAAGATGTTATTCGTATTCCAACAACGGTGCACAAGTGCAAAGATTTAAGTGAACTAATTTCTTTGGTTTATCCTCAACTAAATGTAATAGGCACAGCGTCTCCTAATTATTTGACTGAGCGAACAATTCTCTCAGCACGAAATGACGATGTCTGCGACATTAACAAAGCTGCATTATCTGATTTTCTAGGAGAAATCATTGTTTATTTTGCCGCAGATAAAATGGAGGAAAATTTTGAAAATGATCATTCCATTGCCAACCGTTATCCAACTGAGTATTTGAACTCGCTTAATCCTTCTGGATTGCCGCCATTTAAGTTAGAATTAAAAGTAGGTTGTCCAATTATGTTGCTGAGAAACATCGCACCTAAAGATGGACTTTGTAATGGAACACGTCTTATAGTTATGCGTTGTGCAAAGCGTATAATTGAAGCAAAAATCTTAAATGGGGATAAGGCTGGCAATTTAGTTTTCATTCCTAGAATCTCTTTAACGCCATCATCTTCCGAGTTTCCCTTCAAAATGAAAAGGCGTCAATTTCCAGTGCGGTTGGCATATGCAATGACGATAAACAAGTCGCAGGGTCAATCTGTGAAATACGTTGGAGTTGATTTACGAACACCGGTATTCAGCCATGGCCAACTTTATGTTGCATTATCTAGATGCACAGCTTCTAATAGAATAAGTGTCCTTTTACCTCAAGATGGGCTGGATTCTACGACCAATATTGTTTATCCAGAAGTTTTGTTGTAAGAATTTTTAAAGGTATGTTATAATAAATTTTCTATTGATATTGATATTTTGCTTTCATACGATATGAATCTAATATTGATTATACATTTTTGTAGAATTGGGATATCATTGTCGAGGAGTTCAAAAAATCCACTAAAAAACAAAAGTATAATGGGGGGCGTCATTGGAAATTGGCAAATAAGGTAGTTTATCTCTAACGATGATTGAAAATAGTTTATTTTATTAACATTTTTATCTCTAATATTGTGTGTGATAAATTTGTAGATTTCAGTCATATTCCCTCTTTGCTCAAAGTTGGTGCATATAGACGCCGATTCATTTGATAATGTGATGCACAAGATGTTTAGAGCAGTTGTTGATATGTAGTTTTGATGTACATATGCAGTTTAACCCATTTTTGTATATTGTGGGTTCCTTTTGTTCTCATTTTTTGAAAAGAGATATGGTGGTGCATATAAACAATGTATATAAAAATGTATGGCTTTGATGTACTTACACGTTTTTATATTATTTTGGCGTGTGGATATATTATTTGGTGTTCATGGCATTGATTGTCATTATAAATTTGTTCGGATAAATTTCTTTATTCATAAAATTGACATTTTGGATATAATTTTGTGTGCGTGTCTCTTCGACCGCCAAAAAAACACTTTTAGTATACTGAAAACGGTGAACATATATTGCGCTCAGGCAACAAGTTTTTTTTATGCCAAATTACATGAGTATTCAACATAGCCGTTTAAGTATGATGTAATCTGCGATAATGCCAATGGCACGAGTATTCCATTCTGTTTGTCCAAATTAATTATATTATGTTTCTTCAAAATGATGCTTTACTAAATTGGGCATCAATTTCATCAAATACTCACTTGGACAAACATGTGATATTTTTTAATATTGAATTCTTTCCTTCTTATTTTTAGTTAAGCTGACATTTGATGGAGATTAAATTCCTTAGCACATTGGTTGCGTTGATCAGTTTTATTAACAGTGTTTTACTATTCAAGAGTATTAACGTTTACAAAATTCATTCATCATAACTGTTGTAATAAACAATTATGCAAGTGTTTTTAGAAATCGAAACAAAACCCCAAATGTGAGTATTCGACATAGCCGTGAAGGTAGGATGTAATTTGCAATAGTGCCAACGGCACAGGTATTACACTAGTCTATCTAACATTTCACATTGGTTTTTTCATTGTTTATGAACAGTGAAATGGGTGTGTTTGTCCTACGTGGCAACTACTTATGTGATGGCAACAACTTAAGTGACAATTTTGAACCCCGAAACTTTCCTCCAAGTCTTCGCGCTTCTCTCTTCTGTAATCTCCTCTGTGCTTCTGTTTGTCAAAAATAACACAATCATCCTCACAAACACTGATCCTCAAAGCATAGAAGAAAGTAGATCTCCTCTTTCATTCTTCCTCTTCTTCTTCCTCTTATGATCTCCTCCTTCATTCTTCCTCTTCTTCTTCTCTTTTGAGTTTCTCTGTAAAATAAGATCTCCTATTTCATTCTTCATCTTCTTCTTCTCTTTTGCTGTGAGCAGACCCATCTCACAAACTAAGTTCTTCTTCATGAGCAAAGAGAAGAGAGAAGAAGAAAATGCAAGGAGAGAAGAGGAAACACAACAAGGGGTTTGCTGCTGTGAGATTGGGTCTGCTGGTGTGCTATTGGGTGTTGCGATTGTGTGTTGTGGTTGCATGTTGCAATTGTGTGTAGCGATTGGGTGTTTCGAGTGGGTGTTGCGATTGGGTCTGCCAATTGGGTCTGTTAGATTCTTTGTTGATTGCAGGCTTTGGTTGAAATTAAGAAAGAAAGGTATGTGTTTTTGTTCTCTCTTCTTGCAATTTCAACAATCTTCTTGCAATTTCTATAATCTTCTTGCAATTTCAACAATCTTCCTTGCCAATTTGGTTGCACCTTCACCAATACCTGCGAACACCAATGCGAGTATGTTTATAGCTGCACGACCATATCAGTTTCCTTTGCATCTCATCTCTTCACACTTCCTTTAAATTTCTCCCAAAAAACAGTTTTTCTGCATTTGGGAGACATGGGTGTTGTAGTTTTGGTAAAAAGTTGCAATTTTGTTTGTGTGTGTGGGTTATAGGTTTCTGATTCCCAAACTGCAAAAAAGCAAGTTGAGGTATGTGTGGGTTATAGGTTTGTGTGTGTTGTTTATTTTGTTCAATTGTTTGTTCGTTTGTGTGGGTTATAGGTTTCTGTTTCAAATTTTTTTTCTTCTTTCAGCAAAGCAAAACAGTTTGATTTTTTTTTTTGTTGATATCTTCTTCTTATTTTGATGTGTCAGCTATGAAGAATGTGGTGCATCATTGTGGATAATTGTGAGTTTTCCTCCTCAGTGTAAAGCAAGCTCTTCTTCAATGGAAGAAGCCACGCCTATATCCTTCAAGAACCTCCACAGCCGAGAATACCCAGGTCACAAGAAGAGGGTAACCTCTAAAATTCTCTCTTTTTGTTCAAATTCCACTAAAAACCCCTAATTTTTATTTTTCAAACCCATTCGTTCAAATGTTTTGATTATTACCTCTTCCATGTTTTTGATCTAAAAAGGTGCATTCAGTGGCTTGGAGTTACACAGGGACCAAGCTCGCTTCCGGGTCTATCGATCAAACTGCTCGAATTTGGCACATTGAGACCCACGGACATGTAATTTCTCTTATCATCTCAAAATAATTAGGTCTTTTTTTAGGGTTAAAGATCTCAATTCTGATCAAGAGTATTATATTTGTTACTGTGTTGCATCTAATTGAGTGTCTATTATTTTAGATTGTATGAGTTTAGTTGGAGGGATGTGTTGCAGGGGAAGGTTAAAGAGATTGAATTGAAGGGGCATACTGATAGTGTGGATTAAATATTTTGGGATCCTAAACATGCTGATTTAATTGCTCCTCCCTTCATCTGTGGTAGGTTGGTAGCCCCAACAAGCACCACCAGTTCAGAGGTAAATCTTCGACAAAGTGAGTTCCCCTAATTTCAAATAGAATTGCAAAAGTGGGTTATATGATTCATATGTTTGCTCTGTTTCATTTTTGAAGAAACCAAATGTGGAAATCTTAGAAGTGATTTGGTTTTGAAAAGAATTGTTGTTGCAGGCTCTTCAGTCATTGGGTCTTCTACTGCTCCTGTTCAAGGTCAGTGTAAGCTCTTCCTCATTTGTTAAGTTCAGTCACTGATTTTTTTTTTATCTCTTTTTATTATTTTTTGTTGATTTCATTCCTCTCAAACCAACCCAAGCTGAAGCTACGCTATGATTTTTCACACACCAAACAGCATCCATGGCTTTGTTTTCTCCTTCTCTTCCTTCATCTCATCTTCCAACCCTTTCTACTACCTTCTCTTCCAAATCCCATATCAGTCTCAAGCTCCCCCATTTCCCTTTTATCTCCAAGAGAAATTTGGGTTTATTGTCAAGAAAAGTGTCTGAAAATGGAGAAGCAAGTGTGGGTTCTACTGCAGCTGCTGCAGAGGAGGTGAATAAGGTGGAGAAAGAGGAGGCTTCTCTTGGGTCTAATGGCGCTGCTCACGTTGCTGTCAAGGAGCCCCCTAAATTTGGAAACCCCAGGTGGGTTGGAGGAACTTGGGATTTGAAGCAGGTGAAATTCTTTCTTCAATTTTTGTGTATTTATTTATCTGGCGATAGTACAGTTAATTTTTACTTATGGAATTTGGTCAGCAGTGCTTCTTAACTCATTCATTTCATCTTTATTTAGCCTTCTATTGTCAGCAGTTTATTTGGTTAGCACAAAATCTTAAAAATAATGTAATTTTTGGATTGCATGTATATAGAAGATATTTCAGTAGTCAGGTTATTTTAACCATAACATGATAATAACATTGTTAATGTTAGAAATACCAATGTTACAGTTGAGAACCAAATACTAAAACTCTAATTACTGTCATTGTTATTATATTGTTATTATAGTTGTCATTGTTATTATAGTTGTAAAATAAGGTGTATTTAACTGGAATTGGATCAGAGTTGTGAAGCTGTTGTTCAGCTTCGAAAGACGGGTGGGGTTGTGCTTCCTGAAAATACTCTCAAGCATTTAGGATCGGTGCATCACAAGAAGGGCATTACTGATCCCCAGTTTGAGGTATACTTCTTATAACTTTTTCCAAATGCCATTTTGCTTCCTATGACATAGCAGGATGTGAATTATATTATTTGGTTTTTTTTTATGTGTTTTTTTCATCAAATTTCAGGTGATTGGTGAATCGTTGTTGAAGACTATCAAGGGAGCAGTAGGAGAGAAATGGAGTGATGAAATGTGCGATGCCAAGGATGGATTTGTACCCAGTGCTCAATGGGTAGATCAATTGGTAAGCATTTGTCTCTTTTTCCCCTAATTTTTACTATCCCCAAAAAGCTTGCTCTATGCACAAATTTTTAACATGAGATTATTAACATTGTTTGCATTAATGAGTATTGAATTTTTAGTTTTTGAAGTTAGTTTAACGTAATTGTAACATACAATTGAGCAATTTTTTTTTAAAATTAACTAAAAACCCATGTTGCAAATATTTGATATAACGTTAAAAGTACGATGTACTTATGTCGTGTTCATGGCATTGATTGCCATTATAAGTTTTATGACAGGTTTAGACAGGTTTCAATATTGAAAAATACAGGGGAAACTCTGTTGAAAATTTGACTTTTTTATTGTTCATGACATTGATTGTCATTATAGTCACTTATGTGAATGATAATTTCTTATGACATGACATTGAAAATGTTTATGTAAATTTATATTATTAATAATTAAGAAAAATGATAGATAACTCATAATTCTTATAAAATTTAAATAGGCTTAACAAGGTTTATGAACGCCTGACAATTGTCAGGTGTCTTGACTATCTTTTGCAAAATGGGGTTGGCCATTGGTGGAGATAATGGATTAAGAAACATATTTCCTTTGTTGGTGCTGGTTAACATGTCTCTAGCAGGTTTCTTTCACAGCCCATAGGCTTAACAAGGGGACCCGGTGTCCCCATTTTTGTTTAAATTAATGGTGGATGGGCTTGAGAAGGGGACCCGGTGTCCCCATTTTCTGGTTTACGGTGGGTGTTCGTTCTTCCTTTTAGGTGCTTTTATCCTCTCTAAACTGGTTTGGGATCTCTTTCTGGATAAATCTACTATCTAGAAAAACAAGTACATGCTTAAGGGGGCAGACTCACTGATTAAAAAAAGCACTTTGAAAATGTAAAGGTGTATTTCTTCCCTTTGAGTTTTTGTTTACTGAAATTGATGTTTTGGGGATGGTTTGAGCTACTTGAAATTGTGTTTTTTAGATGAATTTTTTTGTTGATTATATTGAGTTTATAGTTTAGTTGGAGATATTAATGTTGTGCTCTAAAGTTATGGAAAGTAGAAGAAAGGGGGGTGTTTTTTGTTTTTGTAGGAGAAACGGAAATGATGGGTTGCTATAAGTTGATGTATGAGGACTGATGGGTGTGGTGGACTGCAAAAATGGGAGATATGTTTGGTGGACTCAAAGAAAAAAAGGAAAAAGATATTAGATGAAAGATTTTTTGGTTCATTTTCATAATTTTCTTATTCAGGATGTCCTTATGATAAAGTGTGGCAAGATTTCACGTTGTCTTAGTGTTGTTGTAGCATCTATCTTATTTGGTTACAATTAGACAAGAATCGTTGGCTTTCCATTGGGGTAATTTGAAGAAGAAGAAACAACTTCTGCCAAAAAAACTTGACACTCAATTATAAAGATGGCTGTCATTATCCTTATCCCTGACCTAAAACCTATTAGTTTGGTGGCGAGTGCGTGCAAAATATAGCCAAAATGCATCCAACTTATTAGGCTTAAAAGAGTGATTTCTAACTTGACTGAGCCAGAACAGAGGCCTTTTTTTTATAAACAAATCGTGATGGGCTCTAGCAAGTGAATATACTCCACTGCAGAAACTTTCCACAGATGTGCCATGTTTCTTTGGCATGATTATTTTTCATTATGTTTCTTTGTTTAATTTTCATAATTTTCTTATTCATGATGTCCTTATGATAAAGTGTGGCAAGATTTCACTTTGTCTTAGTGATGTTGTTGTAGCATCTATCTTATTTGGTTACAATTAGACAAGAATCGTTGGCTTTCCATTGGGGTAATCTTGACCATCTTTATAATTGAGTGTCAAGTTTCTGCATGTATTTGCGACTCAATTGCAATATGTTTGTGCTTATCCTTTTCTTTGTAACTTGCACATTGGTTTTTATGCTTAAAAGTGTTGTGAACTTTCATAGTTCCAATTTTAGTATCAGACATTGAAGGGAAAGGTTGTGTGTTTTGTTCTCAGCATCTGCTAACCATTTGTGGCATTTTTGTTAAGCAGAAGACTCAATTACATTTTTTTTTGTTCCATTTTCCCTAAAGTTTGATGGTCATAATCTCTTGGTTTTTGGTGGATATAGATGGTTCAATAGATTGATTCATTGGAATCTGGCTAAGATACATTGGGTTTTCATGTTTTTGGGAGTTTTGTTTAGAGTCGTCTATTTGAGGGGAAGATGTTGGGAGTCAAAAAATTTATTAGTCGTAAGGGTTTATTACTAAGGTTTAGGGATATTTATTGTGGGTATGTTTGAATGTTGTTGTAATTGCCTTTTGAGATACCTGAATGTTTGTTTGAGAGGATACCTTAATGACCTTGATAGGGATTTAGAGTTTGTCTAAAATTGGAACATATTTAGGGATTTAGAGTTTGTCTAAAATTGAATTTCTTTGTTCACAAATTGCTGTAATTTTTGTGTAGTCAGGGATTTAGAGTTTGTCTAATCTGTTGAGTAGCGGCAGCTTTTATGTGTTTTCATGTCACACACACTGGATGCGCGTAATGTTGGGGATTGTTCAATTGGCCAGCAGGGATTTGGGATGAGTCGAAGGACCAGCGATGGCTGGGCACTCTGTTGCAAAACAGAGTGTACTCTGTATGCTGGGTGCTGCAATGCTGTGGTTAGCGAGGCTGCGGTCTGTCGCAATGAGACACGGTCTGCTGCTGCGTCTGTGCTGCGTTTCTGTGGTCTGTGCTGCGAGGACACGGTCTGATGCTGATTTGCTGCGGTTGGGAATGCTGCGGCCTGCTACGCTGATCGCTGCGAGGTACGCACCGCTGCTGCTGCAGCGGACTTTCTGCTGCTGCTTCGAGAGACGCACTGCTGCGAGGGACGACCTGCTGATGCGAGGGTCGCACTGCTGCGAGGGACGAACTGCTGCGAGGGACGAATTGCTGGTTCTGCGAGGGACGCCCTGCTGCTGCTGCGAGGGCGAGGGACGCACTTCTGCGAGCTTGCCTGCGAAACAGAGTGCGCTCTGTTGTTTGGTTATTGGTGACAGCACTCCAGGGATTTAGAGTTTGGATGATAAGAGATAGAGATAGGATGTCAAGGAGGTCACAATCTGGTTCTCATCGTTCGCATTTATCTGATCCATCACATAGTCCTCCTTCTGAAGTAAGTTTGGCTGAGTTTGCTTTGCTGCATTTTGTTTTGTTGTGCTTGAAAATTTAGTTTATTGTGATTGAGGAAGTGTTAACTTTGATGATTTATGTGTAGAATATGCATCGTTACGAGAGTGGTAGTTATCGAAGACAAACTTCATCAATTTCTCGAAGGCTGCTTCGGCTCACCGACTACAATCCTGGTGGTTTCGACTCTCGGAGTAGTGCCAGCTTGATGGAGGTACCTTAAATATCTCTGCAAGTTTTCGTATCGTTTGATTAATTAGATGGAAATTTATTTCTTGCATGTGGGTACTCCATGATATAACTCATCATGGATTTATAATTTTCAAACTAAATTGGATGTGCATGCTACCTTGACATGTCAAAATCTGTGCTACCTTGAAATGGCAAGTATTTTGTGATGTCTTTCGAAAAAAAGTGTTCTTGATGAGTTTTTCATCTATGAAATTTGTAGCTGAAAAGTGTTCTTGATTTGGTCGTAATTGTTTTTTTCAGATCTCTTCTTCTCACCCTCTCCTTTCATTCTTCAGATTCTTCAGATCTTTTTTACGCCAAGTTATGGTTTTGCGTGGTGTGCGAGAATTTCAGGAAATCGATTTCGAAGAAGGTAGGATCCATCTTCTTCACGGGTATGTGGAATTTGGTCTAATGTTTTGATGGGTATGTTGAATTTGGTTGAATATTGAAAATTTTGAGACTGTATATTGCAAAGGGTAATTGTTGAATTTAATTGAATGTTGTGATTGGGTATGTTGAATTTGGTTGAATGTTGCAAATTTTGAGACTGTTGAATTTGGATGGTTGATTATTCCAAAAGTTTATAAAGGTTTAAATAGGGTATTCACAATTTCATGGTTCTTGAATTTTTTTTTGTTCCATTTTCCCTGAAGTTTGATGGTCATAATCTCTTGATTTTTGGTGTGTGGAGATATTATGTGGTGTTCATGGCATTGATTGCCATTATAAATTTTTATGACAGGTTCAGACAGGTTTCAATATTGAAAAATACAGAGGAAACTCTGTCGAAATTTTGATTTTTTAATTGTTCATGACATTGATTGTCATTATAGCCACTTATGTGAAGTATATTTTCTTATGACATGTTCAAATAAATTACTTTATTCAAAAAATGACATTTTTTTTGATATAATGATATTGTTTGCATGTCTCTTTGACTGTTTAAAACCATGTTCTACTACCAAACCTCTTTTAATAACGAAAACGTCGATTATATATTGGGCTAAGGCAACAATTGTTTGTGAATGCCAAATTATGTGAGGTACAAATGCTTATGATAAGTTTAAATATTGAAAAAAGGGGAAGCGATGGCTATATTTTAAATATTTTTTAATTTTTGTAAAAAATTCATCTTGATATTCTTCTAAACCGAATGTGCAATTCTGTTTGCCCTAATTATGTTTCTTCAACTGTTGCTTTACTATATCATGCATCAATTTCAGTCAAAACTCACTTGGACAAACATGAGATTTTTTTAATATTGAATTATTTCCTTATTTTTTAGTTAAGCTGACATTTGATGGAGCTTAAATTCCTTAGCACATTGGTTGCGTTAATCAGTTTTATTAACATTGTTTTGCCATTCAAGATTATTAACTTTTACAAAATTAATTCATCATAACTGTTGTAATAAACAATTATACAAGTGTTTTTAAAAATCGAAACAAAACCCCAAATATGAGTATTCGACATAGCCGTGAAGGTATGATATAACCTGCAATAGTGCCAACGGTACGAGTATTCCACTAGTATATATATATAACACATCTCTGCCCCTTATTCATCGTAACTTTCACACTCCATAGTTAAAACCAAAAGCATACGTTCCAATCCTCAAATTTGTCCCAACCGAGTCAATCATTGCATCAACTTTTCTTCTTTTCACATTATTATGGTTTTTTTTTTTCCACTTTCCCCATTCCCTGTTGACCGACTTTGCCTGCTTTTTCCATCATCTCATCTCCACTAAAATTGTCCCCACTAATTTAATCATTGCATCAACTTTTCTTCTTTTCACATTGTTACGTCCGCTTTCCCATCCCTGTTGACTGACTTTGTATGCTTTTTCCATCGTCTCATCTCCTTTAAAATTGTCCCCACCAATTTAATTATTGCAACAACTTTTTTTCTAATCACATTGTTATGTCCTTTTTCCCTATCCTCTTGACTGACTTTGCTTGCTTTTTCTATCATCTTTATCTCCTCTAAAATTTTCATTTTCCCCTTGTGAATTGTATTGTGTTTTGCAGTTGCAGCGCACCTCAACTTCAATCAACTACTCACTTTCTTGTTGTTGTAAGTCACCTTTCTTCTATTTTTATTTATCAGCTTTGAATCAAATAATTTTCTACATAATAATGGATTCATTTCTTTCTATCGTCCTCTCTCTGAATGTGTTTCTGAAGCAACTTTTCATCTTCATCTCCCTTTGACTAAACAATCTGCATCTTTGTTAGAAACCATAAAGTAGAAGTTCGGGTTTTGAAAATTTGAAACTAATATGATGGGTTCGATTTTTTCGATTATGATTTTAACTGATAAACACACCCTAAGTGTCTTCACCCATTATTCATCAAAAATCAAAACTTTCATCGGACATTTCGAAGGCAGATTGGGTTTCAAAACACTCTCGTTTGGCAGCTTCGTCTGTTGCTATTTTCTCAATTTTCGATTCCCCGCCCCCACCTTTTTTTTTTTTTTCTTTACAATGGAAGCTCCTGTACGTGTGCTCCACCCTCCCTCGCCCATTTCATCGACATCTAGAATTACCCATGACCCATATAAAAATTTATTTGTTTACCAAATGCACAAGTAATCCAGTTTTTTCTGACATCTCTTTTGATTTGCAGCTCATCTCAATTTCAGTCCGCTGTGATCAACTATCACTTTGTTAGTCTCTATTTCTTCTCCTTCTTCCTTCTATTTTTTTTTTTTTTTCCCTGTGAACCAAATAACTCTCTTACCTATGAAAACAATAGACCTAATTGATTTTTTTTCTTTTTGGTTATTTGGGTAGGTTTTATAAACACTCCTAATTAGGTATATTCAGTTTTTTGGTTCACCTATTACACTTACCTGATATGTACCGGATATGGTTTTTGAATTTATTAGATCAGATAGGGCATAATAGATCTGAGTTCCATGATAACCTATAAGCCTATTACACTGTAGGGCATATCATCATGTATACTGAATAGATTTGGTTAAAATGTATCAACACTAATTCTAAATGGCGAGGAAACGGGCGAGGGAGACGGCACGAGGGAGGGGTGTAACCACCCATTCCCTGTTGACTGACTTTGCTTGCTTTTTCTATCATCTTATCACCTCTAAAATACTCCCCTTGTTGTGAATTGTATTGTGTTTTGCAGTTGCAGCGCACCCTCAACTTCAATCAACTAATCACTTTCCTCTTCCTCTTGTTGTAAGTCACCTTTCTTCTATTTTTATTTATCAGCTTTGAATCAAATAATTCTCTACATAAATATAATAATGGATTGATTTCTTTCTATTGTCCTCTCTCTGAATGTGTTTCTGAAACAACTTTTCATCTTCATCTCCATTTGACTAAACCATCTGCATCTTATGTTAGAAACCATAAAGTAGAAGTTTGGTTTTTGAAAATTTGAAATTGATATGATGGGTTCGATTTTTTTGATTATGATTTTAACTGATATGGCATACCAAGCACAACCTAAGTGTCTTCACCCATTATTCATCAAAAATCAAAATTTTCAACGGACATTTCGAATGCAGATTGGGTTTCAAAATTGTACGATAATGATAATAGATTAATATAAAAATAAAAAATAATCAATTTAAAGTAAAAATTAAAATTTATGATTTAGAAAACTTTAACTAAGTTTCCTAAAATTTTAATTTACACTTGTTAATTTTTAAAGTAAAATAAAGAAATAATGCTCGTCCACCTCCTAGTGAATAGTAATGTGTATTACTTCATCGTAAATTTTTAATTTCCCAAAGCGGCCCATAAGATTGACTTATTCACAATCTGACACGTATATTGCATGGTTATGTTTGACGACCCAGCGTATTGATAAAAGTCAAAATTAGAAAAAGTCACGACACAATTTCTTACGTCTATATCCAAATTTTGATTGTTGAAAGAACTATGTGTTAAGTAATTCAATACTAGCCATCTAACGCATGCCCACAATTGAAGGGGAAATAATTAAGGTAACTGAGAATTTATTGTTACAATGTATTCTAATGAGGTTCATTTTCTGTTGGTGTATTGGATAGGATTTGCCATGGTTGATATTTCGGAGCATTTCCAAAAACTTGCCCATCTTTTCTTAATTAATTATTGTTGTATCAGTTTTATTGTCAAAGGGTCTGATTCTGGCACTCAAGACTTTTAATTGAGAAACGCTGCTTAAATGTACCAAACACAAGGCAGAATTCATATATATATATATATATATTCACACGTTTTCTTTTGATGAGCTCCAAAGTTTCTCTGCTCAGCTTCCCAATTTTGTTTTCTCGCTTCATGATTTTATTTTTTGACATATCTGATACTTTGTTGCAAGTAAATTGCATGACAAAGACTGCAATTTCAACAAGAGAAATGATATTAAAAAAATCTAGAGAAATGATCAAACGCCCAAAAGTATTTTTGGGTGTTTCCCCCTTATACCAATAAATAAATAAAAGGAGATAAAGAGGCTCTAAGAGAGTTTGATTTCCTCGGAAAAAGATTTGAGCTATGTTCTACTTAGAATTTCAACTTCAAAATTGTAGTTCAAACCTGTAAGAAAATAGGAACAAGTTCATTACGGTCTATATCGATTGTTTCTTGGAGAGTACACTACATTCTTGAGTTCTTGCACAAGTAAACATGGTTCTCAAGTTCTAAAAAGCTCCTCCTATGAATAATACCTAGTCAGGTGTTAAACGTAGCCAAGTATATAAATATTGTAGTATCTACATCTACAAAGATTTTTGCAATAATATTACCCCCCTAGACAAGCTAATAGACACAATTGCATTTCTCACATGATCTCATTTACACCCACATATTCATATACATAAGTCTCACTTCATAAATTAGAGTGTGGAGTTGATAAATATGAGAGATCTTATTATCTTTATTATTTTCTTTTCCTTGTGTTAAATGACTTCCAATAGAATGATGCATGGCCTACTCTCTATAAAAGGTTTCCCATAATTAATCATCCTACTGGTTTCTCGTCTCATATCTTTTCTTTTGCCTTGCATTTTGTAGTTGAACTCTTTTTAAACTGCCAACTATTGTTGTAAGTTTCTTCTCTTCTTTTTTACTTCTGTTTCTATATACTTCTCTCATCTATGAAAAATAAATGGATGACATGCAAATCATCACAACATAGTAGGATATGCATTAATCGTAGGTCGAATAGTAAATAACTTTTGTCTGGAACCTTGATGGTTGTAAAATTTTATCAAATTGATGGATCACTACATCTGTTGCTATATTACGAAACTCCAACCCATCACTGAATAAAAATAAAATAGATTTAGGATTCTCTTTTCCTAGCAAGATGAGAAGTGATTTTTCTCTTGATGAACTTAAATGCCCCGCACATTTTTTTATATATCCTTCCTCCGCAACTGAAATAATGTCCTTCATTATATGAATCCAGAAAAAGTAGAGTGAGTCTGAAGACGAGAGAAGATGAAGTTGAATTATATGAATAAGATTTTGATCTGATTCTGGAGGGACTGAGTAGGGAGAAATTGGTGAAAAAGAACTAAGTGAAAATTAGAATTATATATTGTCATCTAAACCCCCTTCCAAAATGCATCATCATCGACTAGGCCTTTCTGCTAACTTAGCCTTCATCTATCATCTTCACACATTATTCATAAAAAAAAAAATGCAAAAGTTATAAATAATCAAAAGAGCGCCCCCTAGATTTTTGGGTCCCGATGTGGAATGCCAATATGTGTCCCCAACATGACAATAGTCATTACAGCCAAACATGCACAACACTAAAATTATAAATAGAATTGTTGAAGCCTTTATTTATAAATAGAATCTAAAATTTAGGGACCCCAAAATTAAAATTTTCGCAGGACCCTGATACCTTTATTCCTTCCAATCTAGTCAGGGACAAGGTCCTGAGTGCGTGCAATAATGTTAGTATATAACTATATATATAAAAAAGAATAAAAAAAAGGTTGGTAAGCAATGAAACATGTTATCCTACTTTAATTTTTCAATTTAGCCCCCAAGAAAAGTAAACATGCTATTATCAATCCCAAATGGCTTCTTCAACTATATGGAATAATTGTTAATCCCTAAATATATCTTTATTTGTTATATATATAAAACTAAATCCTATCATACAATAATTTTCCTAAACACTGATATCTATTATTTGTAATGTATTTTGTTTCCTCTAATTTTTGTTATTATTTACAAAAACAAATTAGGTATGTATATTAAGGTACAAATATCCACTAAATAGTTATTCGATGTAGAAATCACATGCAATTTGTCTTTGGAGACTAATTCTTATTGGTGCATTTAAAAGATGTCTCACCATATTTAAATTTATTATTTTTCAAAACTCAAAAATTTGTGTCTATATATGTAATTTAATTAATTCAATTAAGATATGCTATATTTTGCCCCATCTAGATGAAAATTCTGACTCCGCCACTGAAAACACCTATATGAATTGTAATATAGATTCTCTTGTTCTTTGTTTTTTGCAGACTTGCAACCCACATAAACTCAAGTATTACTTTCAGGTGCATAAAGTCTTTTTCCATATTCTTTCATTTACTTTCTTCGTTAATTAGCTTTTTATCAGTTGTAATTCTCTGGTCCATGCATGGAAAACCAGAACAAAAAAAAAAAAAAAAAAAAAAAAACTCTAATGAGATTGATTTCTTTCTATTTTCTTCTATTAAAGATATCAAGTATGAATTTTTTGATTATATAGGTTGATTTCTTCCTTCCGTCACACTTCTTTTGATCTAACAATAATCGCTCACCAAATCATACGCTTTTAGTTATCAGTGAACTATTGGATTATGTTATTACTATTGTATACTTGTGTCGTTGGCCCGGCGACACACCATTCCCTTGATGCCTTCCACATGTCACACAAGTCGTTGCATCGTGCCTTTGGTATCCTCAAACATATTTAGTCATTTGATATTGAAATTTTGTAAATTTTTTCCCAAAATTTACTCAATTAAACATATTAAATGAAGCCTGAATACCAAGAAATGAAACAAACATGAAATCAATATATAATTAGAAAACCAGGGGTGCTTTTAAAAATCAATAATAATTAGAAGAATTGATAATACGAAAAAACACCGAAATTAAGGAAAAAAGCTCCGATTTTTTTTGAAAAAACCCTCGAAAACTGTACTTTTTGGTAGCTGGGTTTTGCATTTTTACAGAAAAAATGAAATTTACGAAAAAATTCTGAAATTCACAAAAAAATTTAGAACTTAACGAAATAATCTAAAAAAAACTCTCAAAAAAATGTAACTTTTAATTTGGCCATTTTTTCTCTTCGTAATTTTAAAAAAAAAAAAACAAAATTTTCGTTGAAATTTCGCGAAATCACATTCCTTGATTCTAACCATGTTTTGTTCTCTTTCATACATACTTATGATGTGATTGTACAGAAATTCTAAGGAGCGATCATCCCCCTAGAGATAAGCGAAACTGCCTCAAAATTCGCAGCATCACTTATCTCGAGGGAATGGGTGCCTCTTACCCTCGCTCCCTAGAAGGGCTCGTGATTGTAAGAAGGATGTGATGATAGATGAGTATTAATTGTTCGAATTGCATCGTCAATTGTAACAGATGCATAAGAATTTCTTTTCTTATATTCTCAATTTTATTCTTTATTTCATTTTGTTTTTCTCTACTTATTCTTCTTCTTTTAATCTCATTTCTTCATTTCTTTTCTTAATTCTCTCTCTAGTTAAAACATCTCAATCTTATTCTTTTATTTTTTTTCTTATGTCAAATGACTGTGCTAATTACGGCTAAGTGTCTTATCTCAATCAGAGATTCCATCACACCCAAACCTCAAAATACCTTCAAATCTTATCTGAGAAACCCATTTGTTCTTCATGTGCGCATCTGCTATCGATTCAAGTCCCCATTGCTTGATAACTCTATCTCTGTTACAATCATCCAACACAACAAAGAGAAGAAACATGCATGCGCTTAATTCCTCCAGAAATGTTGCTTTGGGATTAGCAATGAGCCTCATTTGATTGATGATGCCGGGTTGACACCCTTTCAAAGCACCGAAGATTTACTATTCACATGTCTTCCCCATGGACACCCTTGCCGAACTGCCACTTGTTTATGTGCTTGATTGTTGTTGTCCACCGATCTCCATCAACACCTAACGATCATGTCTTCCATTTGATTTAATATTTTTTTTAGAGAAACTCTAAGTGTCGAGGAAATGAGCTAGGAAACGAGCGAGGGAAGTGAGGTGGCGGGGGTGGGAGCCGTTCACTCCACTCGAGATGCGTGCGTTGACTTTTCGCGCGGGCATCCCGAGCTGGATGAACGGCTCCCACTCCCGCCACCTCACTCCCCTCGCCCATTTCCTCGCTGTGTAGAATCCCTCATTTTTTTACGATTCAACGCCTTTCGAGTTCTCCCCCATCGCTTTTCAACTCTCCTGTCCTTTGCTCCATCCTCTATCAAGTTCAACCAATGTCTTTGTTCAAGAATTCAATTTTATGATATATGCCCCCCTTTGAACCACCCCATCTAACTCTCTTCTTAGGGATGGCAGTGGGGCGGATTTTCACGGATATCCGCCCCACCCAATCCGTTTGGGGCGGTTTTGGATATGCCTAAACGGATTTTGGGGCGGATACGGATATCCAAACAACATCCATTAAATATTCGGGGCGGATACGGATTTGGCCATATCCGCCCCACGGATATCCGTTTATTATGTAACATTACAACAATGCCCTTCCCCTTTATAAAGGGATTAAAAAACCCTTTGATCCCTCTTCCTCTCCCTCATTCCCTCCCTCACAGACAGAGAACACACCCTCAGTCCCTCACCCGCCTCTCCCTCCCTCTCTGCCTCTCACACAAGAACGCAAAGGGGCCGATCGAGGAGCGATTCGAGAGCGAAGGCCTCTCCCTCATCCCTACCCTCTCACAGAGCGATCCCCACCTCGCCGCGATCTCTCTCGCGCTCCCCTCACGCCGCGATCTGCTTCCCTGCTCCCTCACGCCGTGAGATACTCCCTGCTCCCCTCACGCCGCGATCTCCCTCACAGAGAGATCTCCCTCCCTCACGCCGCGAAGGGTTTCGATGTCCAAGCTTCAAATCCGACAAAGTGTTTTTCCTCCCATCAGAGATCAAGATCAAGATCCGAGACTGAGATCTGATCAAGGTCTGATCAAGATCTGACCTAATCAAGGTCTGATCAAGGTCTGATCTGACCTAATCAAGGTCTGATCAAGATCTGATCCGATTAGTTTTCAAGATGTGAGATCTGATCTCAGAGATCGAATTCTTTGTATATGTTGTAATTTTTTTTTGAATTTGTTGAAATTTTTTTTTATTTGTAATATTTTTTAGATCAGGTAACTCAGATCTGATCTGTAGAATTTTTTTTTTTTTTTTTTTTTGTAATATGCTGTATTTTTTTTAATTTTTTGTATGAATTTATTGTATGTTGAAGAAAAAATTTTGGGTTGTTGTTGTTGTTTGGGTTTCCCTGGGGCGGGGCGGATATCCGCCTATCCGCCGGGGGGCGGGGATGGTTTAAAAAAAAATGATAAACGGATATGCGGGGCGGTTTCGGGGACCCAAAATCCCCAGCGGGGCGGGGATGGATTTACACAAATCCGCCCCAATCTGCCCCGTTGCCATCCCTATCTCTTCTATGACCCACTATATTGACTGTTGAGTTGCATGTTTGGGTTAGGAGTTGGGTTTTTGTCCCAGCTCACCCACTATATGATTTTGATTTGTCAATTTACTTGACAATAATTTTTTTGATATAATATATTTAATAAGCTAATAAGAGTAACAAAAATTTGTAAGTTTCAAAACTCTATTATAATAAATAGATTAACACAAAAAGTTTAATATATATATATATATATCTACAATATTTCTTTAAGGAGTTATTACGTAAACCCAACTATTTAACACAGTTGCACTGGTCTTTTGGAATATTTTGCTTTGTTGCATCGACATTTCGGAATGTTTTGTTTTGTTGCACCAACTTAAAATGTGTAACACTAACTTACCTTTTTTATACGAAAATTATTTTATTGAGTGCCCTTATTTATTTGAGCAAAATAAAAATAACAATAAAAAATTAAAAATAAAAATCAATTATATATTGGAAATTGAGTTCATACATGTACATTGAATATGCGCTAGATTTGAAGATTTTTTTATTTACAACTATTGCAGTGCTCTTAGAAGTTAGAAATACATCTATTTTTATTTTATTTCAATAATTGAAGTTGTAAATCCATTGTTTGGTTGCTCGAAAGAACAACTACCAAGCAGATGAATATAAAATATGGGGAAGAGGCTAGAAGTCATTTATTTTACTCCTTATAATTAAGTATTGTTGTTTTAGAGTTAAAAAATAGTGGTTGTGTACACTAAGTAACTTTTATAAATTAAATATGTAAACTAAAGTTAGTGCAACCGAGTCAAACAGTCGCGTACACGTAGCAACTCCCTTCTTTTAACCTTTTTTTAGTTAAGAAATTTAAAAGTATAAATTAAATTTTATGATTCATTTAGAGCATCTCCAATGGATCCCAAAATTAGCTTCTGGGGTCTCATGTGGGAAAAACATTACTCCAATGGAACCATTATCCATGTCCCTATTTTAACTTGACTTCTCCATTTTCCAATATATGGGAGCATTCATACCATCCCCAAATCCTAAAAAATATTTAAAAACTCTCAAATTTTTTAATTTGTCAAATTAAAATTAAGTTGAAATTAATAATGGTATAATTAAAAAATTATTTAAATAATAGTATAATTGAAATTAGTAATAGTATATATTTAAGTTGAAATTAATAATAGTATATATTAATAATAGTATAATTATATTATTAAGTTGAAATTAATAATAGTATAATTGAAATTAAATTGATATAAAAAAATGAAATGCTCTTATTACATAGAAATCTTTAGTCAAATCTTCTAAAATTTTAATTTACACTTATTATTTTTAAAAAATATTGAATATACGCGCATGTAAAGCGTGTCCACCCCCCTAACCAATAGTAATGTCTGCTTCATCATAAATTTTGTAATTTCCCGAAGCAGCCCATAAGATTGACTTATTCACAATCTGACACCTATTATGCATGGTTATGTTTGACGACCCACCATATTAATAAAACTAAAAATTAGAAAAAGTCACTTGC